>JAQZBX010007402.1:0-50685 GCA_029593785.1 Cabassous unicinctus
AAAAAAAAAAAAAAGAGAGAAGGCTGAGCACCAAGCCCTTGGGCCTTCCAACACTAAGAGATTGGCAAGATGGGGAGAAGCCAGCAGAGGAAATGCGGAGCAGCCGGAGGGGGGGTGTTGCAGGAGACCCAGGAGAATGGTGTGCTCCATACGCCAAGTGGCATCTAGCCTTTTCTCTTCTCGATTTACAAAGGGAAAAATCAGCTTGCCTGAAGAATGACTTCAAGTGCTTGCGGCATCCTTTTGAGTATATTTACTTTGGTATCGTGTATGTGAGATGCAGACTTGCAGACTAAGAAAGCTCTGCACAAGAAGCAGTTGCAGAAGGGTCACTTCATGGTGTGGTCAAGTATAAAGGACACACCCTTCAGAACACCTTGTTCTCGGCATAGCAGTCAAACCTGGACATTTCTTCCTGGTTTCATTTGTTTTCAGAATCCAGGAAGTACAGGTTGTGTAAAGACAGGCTGGCCTAAGAAAATCCACTCTCATAGAAGAGACACATGCTAACGGGGAGGATTTTTATCCCAAAATTGCTTTTCTTTTTACAAAATGAACCATACAGGGGTTTTTTGGTCATTTGCAAGAGATTGGATTTACAAAAATATTAACTCTATAAAAACATGTGTAAATAAGGCAACTGTTTTTATAACTTCAAGCTGCTGTTGTGTAAGGGATAAGCTGTGCTTACACACTGTAGGATTTGAAGTAAAATTCTTCTAAGGATCATAATTTGGCCTTGTCTATACCAATTTTCACATATGCAGTAGCCAAAATCAACATTTGAGAAATTGTGAAGGCCTTACAGCACAGTTTACATATCTCAGAATATAGCATGCTCAGCCAGGTGCTGTTATTACCTTTTTATAACCTTAAATATACTGTTTCAAGAGAATTTATTAGCGAGGTTGCCAGAGATTCTCCTTCCCTCTTTCACCCTCCTCTAAAAATCATTATGGTAGTATCTTGGACTTTTGCCAAAATGTTATAAATAATTGGACTTAGCTTCTGATGTACTTTTCTTCTGGATCAGATCATGAATATAAGTTGACAAGACTTTTCTGCTGATTTCAGCTCACCAAGATTGCATTAAGATTATGAAGAGATGGCTAGGTGTAATTTTTTTTCCATTTACTCCTTCTGTAATTGAATTGTGAAAGTCCCTGATTAATTAGCGTTCTTGTAGAGGTATCAATTACTGCAATTTGCAAACTCCAGAGTCTTTAAAATGGAAGACATTTTAAAGCCATACATCTGTCAAAATTTGATGTTAATCTAGCAATTAATTCTTCCTCACTGTTTAAACATTTTCCAGGTTAGAAAAAGTGTGTATTCCCTCCGTCCCTCTCTCTCTGTTTCTCTCTCTCCTCTCTATCTCTGTGACTTTTGATGAATTTGGGAAGGTTTTCAGGGGTAGTCTGGGTAGGGAATAGATTGATATTTCTAATGAGAAATATGTTGCTTTTCTTAGAAACTTACTGAAAAATAGAGATTGCAGAGGTTTGTTTTTGGTTTTCCTACATGTGCAGTTTGAGCATATAGGTTCATGACAAATGGAAGTAAAAGTTTAGCTAGTCTCTGATAACTCAGTTTGCTTCTAAATAATACATAAATTTGAAGATGGATGGGTAATAAGTAATTTCAGAAACCTTTTTGGCTTGGGTATAAATTAGCATTTTCTCAGGTATCCCCAAGATGCTTGTCATTAAAAAATGATAATGATAATGATTACATCCATCACCATTTATTCAGCCTGGTGTGCTGGGTACTGTGCCAAGTCCTTTTCATACTTTATGTTATTTAGTCCTTGTCAAAATCTATGCAGTAGATAGTAGTATACCTTTTTCTTCACAGATGAGAAACAGAGAGGTTAAGTAAATTGTACTCAAATAGGTAGTGCTCAGGTGCTGAGACAAGCCAGAATTCAGACCCAGAGCTGCCTTAAAAACCCACTGTACAGGGGAACAAGTCCACGTGACTGCCACTGGCAGCCCGGTAACATGACCGAGCCAGTTCTGAGGACAGGGAGCAGGTAAACTGGGCTATGAGTGCAACCCCAGCTACTTTGGCCGTGTGGGAATTGTGGGTTCGGTATTGCCAGCATCTTTTGATATTTCAGGAAAAGTGGGAAATCTGGGGGTGGGGGTGCAATCTCTTGATTTTTAAATATTGGGAGCTAATTCATAGTGTCAGGAAGTTTCAGTCCACCAGTCATCCATTTGAGAGTGCTCATGCGCTCTTTATTGGTTTGATCACTTGTTCTGAATTAACTTGATACAATTGCTAGGGATTGTGCCTGT
The DNA here is from genome assembly GCA_029593785.1 of Cabassous unicinctus. Classification (NCBI taxonomy): domain Eukaryota; kingdom Metazoa; phylum Chordata; class Mammalia; order Cingulata; family Chlamyphoridae; genus Cabassous; species Cabassous unicinctus. The sequence continues at coordinate 2,301 of JAQZBX010007402.1, forward strand.
GCAGAAAGTTGTGCTCTTGAAGTTCCTCAAAGACCTTCTCACTCTACAAATGTAGCAAGTGAGAGGAGACAAGGAGGGAAAATGTTTTAATGTATTAAGGCGAATGCTGTCACCAGTACTGATGGAAATTAAGTATAAAGACTTTCATATACCTTTATCTCTTGTATTATGTAATTTGAGGTATTAGAAAATACAACTGTATGATTTTTCAATGAAAACAGATGCTTCATCATTTTTTCCCCTCTGTTAAAATTAAGCAGGTACTCAGTTAAATAATAATCCTTGTCAACTTTCTGACATAGAACAAATATCAGGCTGATTGCTTTTTTACATAGTACTAACATAGAAGTAGAAACAGAGTGGTCTTTCTTTAAAAGAACAGGGAATTGTTTATGCACATTGTATTAGTCAGCCAAAGGGGTGCTGATGCAAAGTACCTGATATTTGTAGGCTTTTATAAAGGGTATTTATTTGGGGTAGAAGCTTACAGCAACCAGGCCCTAAAGAGTCCAACTCAAGATCCCATAAGAGGTACTTTCTTACCCAAAGTTGTTTGCCACGTGTTGAACAAGATGGTGGGTGACGTCTGCGAGTATTCAGCCTTCCTTCTTCCTCTTAAGGCTCCGTGGTCCCAGCTTCTTCTAATCTCAGCTGTAGGCTGGTATAAGGCTCATCTCTCTCCCTGGGGCTTGTTGCTTTCTAGGCTCAGCTGCTCTAGTCTCTCCACAAGGTCAGCTGTAGACTATCAGGCTCTCTCTCTCCCAGGGCCTCTGCTGTGTCTACGGAGCTGTCTCTATTCCTCTGTGTTCTTCTTCTGTGTATTTACTTCCCGGGGCTCCAGCATCAAAAACTCTTAACTCTCTCCTCTGCCATGTCGCTTTCTCTGTGAGTCCTGCCCACCAAGGGGGCAGGGACTCGATGTCCTACTGACGTGGCCGAATCAAAGCCTTAATCATAATTTAATCAAGTAAAAGTGAAACCTCTGAATCTAATATAATCTAATATGCCCAGAGGAACAGACCAGTTTACAAACACAATCCAATATCTATTTTTGGAATTCATAAACAATACCGTACTGCTGCACACATACACACTCATTTTTTTTTTCCTGCCCTAAAAAATTGAGGAAGAGCTGTCTTCCAGGTATTATCCTGACAAGAAGGAGAGGCAACTACAGATAGCAGAGAAATGCTTAAAATTAAAAAATACACAGGGTAAGAGAAATACACCATCCATATGCACTGAAAAAGAAAAGATAGGGAAGGAGAGTAGTTTTATGTCAAATCTCTGGAGGGCCTAGATAAAGTGAAAATATGCTTGGCACACAACTCTTGATTTACCACTGGTCTCCTACGTGTAATGCTTTTGGCCTCTACTTCTCTTTTTAAATTTTTATTGAATTTACCGCTCTGTGTCATGGTGTAGAGGGTAAAGTTCAGATTTTGAAAGTCTAAATAAAAGTGATGGCATTCCTTTCATTTTAAAGGTCTCTGTAAAATGTAAAGGTTAGATTTTTGACCACTATCCCTATACCTGAAGCTACGCTTAAATCAAAACGTTTAAATCTGACCTGACCTGTGCATATAACTTATTGTGTGAAAGCTGAGTGTTGTAAGGTATTTTTACTGTGGGAGAGGAAGGACAGGCATTGTGGTCATTCCTCTTAGTGAGGATTTCATGTGCCCATTAACTTTCTGTATCATTAGGTCCAAGGAAATGAAACACTTCCCTCTTCTTTTTCTTCTGTTTATCTTCAAGCTAAGCCCTAAAAAGAAAGTGCAAGGAATTAATATACAGAAACCAGGAGATTTGTAAAAGAAAAGTGAACCTTTGCATAATTATATTTTTCAAAACTCTTTAGTTCTTTTAAAATTCCTATAATTTTAAAAGATAAAGTCTGCAAATTGCCTCTGATTTATTAGTATATCACTGATGAATAATAATAAGACATCAAAGTGACTTTTGTTTCAAAGAGCACTTGTGGAAAATTTTCTGCAGCTGAATTATGGTTTGGCAAAAAGAGAAGTTAGTGACACTATATGTTTTGTTTGTATTAAACAGAAGCCAATGTATATTTAATTTATATAGTTATAAGGAGTTCTAAGGAAAGCCCTTGGAAAAGATGCTAATGTTTAATGGAAAGATATTGTACGTGAAACTACTTGGGAATCTGAAAAGCTCTATACAAGGTATAGTTAAGCTATCAGGTATAAGAGTAGATAATTGTGTAGTTGAATTCCATGCTGGCTTTTGTTAGCATAGATGCCAAGGCATTTTTGGTCTCCAACGGATTACAGAAACTAGAGCAACAGCTGAGAGCTTGAGGTGTCAGATATAAGCCTTGGCATGGCCTGGATCCCACAGTCCAGCTTCCCAGTTGCACTTCCCTTCTCTCCAATAGGTTTATCCTCTTCCGTGCCTTTGAAACCTAAAACCATCACCTGGTGAAGGGATCACAGTGCCACTGGCCCCTGAGTAAATTATGAGTAAGCAGCTTCTTTCGTCTTTCTCAAATTCCTGCAACTAGCTGGGAGCCAGCTCTGCTTCTGTGATGGAAAGTGAGTGGGGGGAGTGTGATTGGGAGCCACCTCCTTGAGCAGCCTAATGGCCAAAATCCAGAGTAGCTTTCCTGTTTGATCATTAAGCTGTCAGTAAAAAATGGGGGAGGGGGAAAGGAAAGTTAGAGAATGACAAACTGCCTGCAAGATGCAAGTGATCACCTCTCTACAAATCAGCCACTGTGTATCCTGGTTAATGACATACTCATGGTGATCTAGTGTTAACATCTTTAGCAAGCAGTGAGGGAAGATTATCTGATGACATTGTCACTTTAGGCTTCACAGAATAACAGTAGAACCCAAGCCACATTGTTGAGCGGTATGTAGGTGGTGCTGGGCATTTAGGCTAGCTTATATTTAAGTGCATGAGAGGCTGGGATGGAGGAAACCAAACGACATGGGTATTTGTGGTCTTTTCTTAGATGGAGTCTTATGGTTAGAAGACAATGGTTAGAAGTTTGCTTTGTAGCTAGGTCTCATTGAAGTTTCAGAGGAAGTGGATGATGGAAGCAGAGAGGTCTTAGAGGGAGGTTTGGTCATTCTTTAAAAAGTAGATTGGCACAATCCATGAAAGAAAAAAAAGAGGTAAATTGAACTTCATTAAAATTAAAAAACTCCTGCTCTGTGAAAGAGAATGAGAAAACAAGTTATAGACCTGGAGAAAATATTTGCAGAACACATATCTGAGAAAGAACTTGTATTCAAAATATACAAAGAACTCTTAAAACAATAACAAACAAATCAATTACAAAATGGGCAAAAGATCTCAACATATACCTCACCAAAGATGCGTGTTAGTTGTAGCAACTAAGCATGTGAAAAATGCACATCATCATATATCATTAGGGAATTGCAAATTAAACCATCAAAATATAGCTACATATCTATTAGAAAGGCTAAAATCCCAAACACTGACAATACCAAATGATGGTGAGGCTGCGAAGCAACAGGAACTCTTATTCATTCCTAGTGGGAATGTAAAATGGTACAGCCACTTTGGAAGACAGTCCGGCAATTTCTTAAAAAGCTAAACATAGGCTTACCATATGCCCCAGCAGTCACGCTCTTAGATGTTTACCTAAATGAACTGAATGTCCACAAAAAATCTGCCTGCACACAAATGTTTATCATGGCTTTAGTCATAGTTGCCAAAATTATGAATACATAATTTTGGAGCATGTCGATGAAATGGATTGTTATTTAGCAATAAAAAGAAATCACTGGGAGAGGTTGTGGCTCATGCAGTTGAGCATCTGCCTCCCACAAACAGACAACGAGCAGACAACGAGCAAAAACAATGAGCAGACAACAAGCAAAACAAAAAAAACTAGTAGACAACGAACAAAAAAATCTGAGCAGACAATAAGCAAAAGCAAAAAATGAGCAGACAATGAGCAAAACAATAAGCAAAAAAGCAAACAACAAGCAAAAAAGAAGAGAGAGGGAGGGAGGGAAAAATTACATTAGAAATTAAATGAAATTTTTAAAAAAGAAATCACTAACAAGGCACCAAAAGATGTGGAGGAGTCTTCAATACATATTGCTAAGTGAAAGAAAACAGTCTCCAGAAGCCTAACACTGTGTGATTCCAGCTCGCTAACTTATTGCAAAAGGCAAGACTGTAGAGACAGTGAAAAGATCAGTTGTTGCCAGGGATGGGGTGAGGGGAAGGGGAGAGAATATGAATAGGCAGACCACAGTCCATTTTTAGAGCAGGGAAAATATTCTGGATGATCCTGTAAAGGTGATGAATGCATGACATTATGCATTTGTAAAAACCCACAGAACTGTGCAACACAAAAGAGTGAACTCTAATGTAAACTAAGGGCTTTAGTTAATAATGCTCTATCAGTATTGGTTCATCAATTCTAATACTAATGCAGGATGTTAGGAATAGGATAAACTGAGCGTGGAGAGGGGTACATGAGAAGTCTCAATTTTTCTGTAAACCTAAAACTGCTCTACAAAATAAAGTTTATAGTTTATATATAAAACAGAATGCACACATTGGTGAAATTTGAATATTTATGGTTTAGAAATTATCAGCTAACAGCCAGATAGGGAGATTTTAAAAATACACATAGACATTTCTTTAAAGGAATAGTATAAAATACTTTGTAATTCTAAATTCACCAGTGCTTTTCAAAAGTTGAAGATTGCCAACATCTTGGTTGTGATCAAATGTTAGGTAAGATTTTGGAATATAATGTATTTTCTGAACACTTTGACCCTGGTGGACTAAATAGCCATCTTTGGACTTCTCCGAGAGCTCTATGGCATAAAAGCAAACCATTTTTAGCTGTGTGTAAATGAAACCATTATTCACTCATAATAGAGCATCGTGTATGGTGACTAAGGAGAAGGAGAACAGTTGTTGCTTGAGTTAACCTGCCATGCAGTGGGGAGGGCTGGCTTTGGTATGAACAAGCTAGCTCCAATTCGCTGGTGTGCTGAGGGGGATTTTGGCTAAATTCCCTTTCCCTGATCCTACAGAGGTGCTTAACATTTCCATGCCTCTCAGCCCTTTGGATGTGTAAAGTGATTTCAGATTGAGTTGCATGGGACCTGTAATTCTCTGAAGGCACTTCAGGGTCTGCCAATTTGGTTGGGAGGGAAGCCGAGCAACTGGGTTCAGGGCCTCCTGACCCTGCTTCAGCCAGACCCATTCTCTATTATTGTTTAAGTCTTGGGACTAAATAAGAATCACTTGAAAAGAGATGGAACACGCAAAATCTGCTATCCAGGGAAATAGGAAACACAGCTCCTCTACTGGAACAGAATTAGTTGCTATCAGCTCTTACCCCTTCTGTCCATCTCCCTTGCTGCTACCCTGATTTGGGCCCTCCTCATATCTTTTTTTAAAAATAGCTGTATTGAAATATAACTCATACAATTATAATTGAAATTGTACAGTTGTTGGTTTTTAGTATATACAGTATATGTTTTGTGAAACCACTGCCACGATCAACTTTAAGACATTTTCATCAGCCCAACAAGGAGCCCTATACCCATCAGCAGTTACTCCCATTTTCCCCTACACTACTCCTCTCCCAGTCCTAGGCAGCCACCAATCTGTTTTCTGTCCTTAGGGGCTCACCTGTTCTGGACATTCATGTAAATGGAATCATACAACATGTGGTCTTTCATGACTGGCTTTTTTTAAAACATAGTTTTAAGTTTTCAAGGTGCATCCATGTTGTAGCATGTATCAGTACTTCCTTTTTTTATTGCCAATTAGTATTCCATTGCATGAGTCTGCTGTATTGTATTTATCCACTCATCAGTTGATGGACATTTGGGTTGTTTCCACTTTTTGGCTATTAGGAATAATGCTACTATAAACATTTGTGTATAAGTTTTTCTATGGACATATGTTTTCATTTCTCTTGGGTATATACCTAAGAGTGGAATTGCTAGATCATATGCTAGCTATGTTTTACATTTTAAGAAACTGACAGCCTCCTCATCTGTCAAGTGGCTGATGTGTGTAGACTTGTGACTAGCCTTTCTGCACCTCACTTTAGCCTTCTCCAGCCCTGCTTCCCATTCTATACCCTCCTGCTTCCAGAGTTACCTTCATAAAATACTAGTAGGTCCAGAAACTTCAGTGGTTCTCTTATTATTTAAGGAAGGAAGTAATTACTTAACAGACACTCTGAGTTCTTCACAGTTTGGGCCCAGTCTGTGTTTATAATTTCATCTTCCAATAATTTACAATTTTCACATATCCTCCTGTGTTAGGTTTCTAGGATATACAAAACTGTTGGTTCTTAAACTTCATGTCACATACTCTTTTGGAAAGGTACAAAGGCCATAGAGTTCTTACATCCTCAGAAAAATGCACATATAATTGTGCTGTCACAGCAAACCTTGCATGCAAAATCAGAGAGTTGGTGGTTGCTCTGAAGGCCGTCAGTGAGAATGAGCCCTGAGCTCCATGGCCACCTTCTCTGCGCTCAACCTGCATGTTCCTGTCTTTGTTATACTGTCCCCTTACTTCTCCTGTTCCATCCACCTCTTCCTCTTCTCAGCTACTGAAATCTTTGATAGCCCAGCATAACATTACTCGGGACGTCTTCCCAGTAGTCACCTGAAATGAATGCCATCCTTCTAGAGGATGTGAAAGCAAAAGTATTCTGTTCCATTTTTTCATCATTGGTGCCCAACAGTTCTTTAAGCAGGGCCTTGAAGGAATAGACTCTAAAATTTACAGTCTGCCTTTCTAGGAACTAGAATGTAAGCACCATACAGGAAGGGATTTTTGTTGGAATTGTCTGGGATTATGTATTCTGTGTGCCTAGAATAATGCCTGGTACATAGTTGGTGCTCAGTAAATAGCCTCTGAACAGACCAGTGAGGGAGGTAGCTGGGTCTGCAACCGCTGGCCTTCTGGGGTTGATGGCACTCTAAAGCAGGGACAGTGGGTTTCAGACAGCCTCTGCAGACACTGGATATTGGATACTGAATTGGTTGTTAGAAGAAGAGAGGTTCTAGAACAGAGTAAGATGTGTGTGGGGGGATGGATTAGTTTCCTCTTACTGTTGTAACAAATTGCCAAAAACCTAGTGGCTTACAACTACACAGTTAATCTCTTACAACCTGGAGGTCACAGGACAGAAGTAAGTTTCATGGGGCTAAAGTCAAGGTAGTCAGCAGAGCTGGTTCCATCTGGAGGCTCTTGGGGAGGATCCGCTTCTTTGCCTTTTCTGACTTCTAGGGATCACTTTGTACTCCTTGGCTCATGGCTCCTTCCTCCATCTTCAAAGCCAGTAGCATAGACTCTTCTCCTCTCTCTGACTTCTGCTTCTGTCCTCACATCTTCTCTCTCTGACTCTGATCCTCGTGCTTCTCTCTTTTAAGGACCATGTGATTAAATTGGGCCCACCTGGATAATCCAGAATTATTTCACCATCTCAATATCCTTAATTTAATCACATCCACAAAGTCCCTTTTACCATGTAAGGTCACAGTCACAGGTTACAGAGATTAAGACATGGACATCTCTGGGGATACATTATTTAGCCTACCACAGGAGTTTGTAAAAACAAACATGGTGCCCTTTGTTTTTTTGCCAAGTGGGTCTCTGCCTCCAATGATTAGGAGGCCAAGGCCAATTGCAGTGTTTACATGTGAAAAAATGTTCTACCACCCCTCTGGTGTGAATTGTTAGTCTACCTTGGTTCATTGCTTTCCCACCAGCAACTCACTGAGGAGGTACCAACACAAAAGACCTAAAAAAGCGTGGTAATGTTTGGGCATGATGGTAACACATTATATATTGAATGGATGTGATTGAGGCTGGAACGAATAGTCTAGGGGGATTAATGGTAGTTGGAGGACAGCTGGAGGATAATATAGGGAATGTATAACAATAATTTTGGCAGTGGATGAGGATGTGGTTATTAATATAAATACAGAAATGTTCTTCTAGTACAAGGTGTTAAGAATGTTGTGATACATTGGGAAATATAACTAATGTAATTTATAGACATAGTTAACAACAACATTGTAATCTTTTTGTAGTAAAAGCAAAGTTGGTACTATATTAAGGCTAAAGGTCAAAAGAATATGGGGTTTGGTTTTGAGCTATGAATATGATTAAGCATTATTTCTTTTTTTTTTTTCATTAATAAGGAGACCTTGACTATGTCATTTAATCTGTGTTCATCTGTGTATCTTTCTGAACACTAGAGGAAGAATTGAGTTAAGAGTTGGAATTAGATGAAATGAAAGTGCCTGGAAAGAAGTTTTTAGGAGTAATGCTTTCATAACTTGTTCAGCTGTCTTTATCTGTTCTTTTTTTTCTTTTTTGAATTTGAAATAAAGTTACTATTTTTTAAAAAGACCTAAAAAGTCTGTGCTAGCACCTCCTCTAATTTTGTCCTTATTAAATACCTATTAAAAATATTTTAAAGTTGGCAATAAAGTGTATACCTGCCCACCCACACTTAACTGATGGAAATATAAGAACTGGGTTTGCTGTTCTTGAACAGTGTGGACTGAGAAAGAAAGAAAGGCTACTGACATTATTTAAGAGACCTGTAAACTGTGTGAATTCAGTGGGAGGAGAAAGGGTCTTGCTATGCTTTAAATGATAACTAACATTAATGAGCATGTACATGTGCCAGACCAGGTTCTAAGAACTTAACATGTTTTAGTTCATGCAGTTGTCATGGGAACCATAGGAGGTCATACCGTTATTATTCCCATTTTACAGGTGAGGAAACAGAAGAAGGGAAACATTAGATTGCCCAAGTTTACAGGGCTAGAAAAGAAGTGGACCAGGGTTTGAACCCAGGTGGTTTGGCTCCAGAGCCTACACTTGTAACCCCTTGCCTGCATGCATTTTCCAAAGGCGTCATGTAATGGCACATGATAAGCTTTACTACATACAGTATATATAAAATGTGGTAAACATTTAATTGGACTTTATCTGGAAATGTATTCATTCAAGGTTATTACTATATAGTAGAGTTTACTCATGGCATGAGAGATCACTTAACACTAATACAGAAGAAAAGGAAGGTTTGGAAAACAGAAAGCACAGAAGCTTCCTCTTTGGTATTGAAAGGAGGTGATTTGGAGGCTTAATAAACACACTTTCTCCTCATTCCTTCCTGCTCCCCTGTCACTAGTCTATAGCTTCTTTTCTGTTTTTTCCTGGAATGTGTCCACTTTATTGCCAGTGATCTTTCTTGAGCTGATTACTCTCCATGGCTAGACTGAAGGTTGACTTAGCCTTCTCCACTCAGTTGTTTGTTTTGTTTTTATAAGTGAAGAAACAAATTTATCATTATCCTAAGTCTAATTATTTATCCCATATCCCTTATTTACTTATTTATCCCATAGAGCTTATTCTTCTGATGCTTTCCTAACCAGTGCAAATAACCATAAAAGTTAAAGGAGAGGGTTGTTTGAGAAGGGGCAAACTGGAGCAAGCTGCTTCATAAACTGGAGCAGGTTTGAAAATGTCAGAGGACGTTGAACTATTTCCCTCGTGCTGACAAGCATCACTTTTCTTAGGATGTTTTGGCTTAGGAAACTGACCTCTAAAGTTTTGCAAAATACTGTGTCCTGGTTCCTTTAACTTTTTGATGAAACTGATAAGAGCCAGAGAAAGCATTTTTCCTTCTAGGAAGACAGCTTTTCCAGTATATTCAATCAGGGAAAACTGACAGCAAAGATTTGGGGCTCACTTTAAGTGTTTTTCCTCCATGTTGACCGAATTCTAATTAGAAATGTCATGGGCTCTACTTAAAAAGGATTGAAAAATAGTGCCTGTAGAGAAACATGTCCTTCCCTGCATTGATTTTGATACCGCAATGACCAACAGCACAATAGGAAAGGGACTTCAATATGAAAAGGCTTTTGTGTTTTACTTGACCTTGTCCCAATAGCCTATAAATTCATTCAATTTTGGCTTTTTCCTCTTGAAATTTTATCTCCAGATTGGTAATAAGGGGTAAGGGATGAAATCAAAAGTGCTTGAATATGAGAAAATAAACACTCTAAACAAAAATGCTCTGGTAACCCTCAATCCCCCCTCGATCCATTCTGATAGCTACTGTTTGATCTGTAAAAACTCCAGGATGGTTTCTGTTAAAAGACTCTTATCATCCTTTAAGGTCAGCCTGAATATATAGCAGAAGAGACTGAGGTGAAAGTGATAAACTAAGGGTATTTACAGAACTTAGAATCAAAGGGATTTCTTACCCTTAATACCACAAAACACAGAACCTACTTAGGTTTAAATCCAGCACTGCACAGGCACCTTCAATCCGAGGGACCCAGCAAATCCAAGGAGAGGAAGGTGGAGCTGGAGCCCAGGGAAGGGAGGGGCAAAGAGCAACTGTACAACCAGGTGGCCCTCAAGATTCATGCGCAGCTGCCAGGGTTCCAATGTGGTTGGTCCTTCCTCTCACGGATAATGTACTTGCTAGAAGGAATATAAATAGGAACATACAAATATATGAAAAGTGCATAAAGGTTCATGAAATTATAATACCACTAGACTGAGATTTTGTTTAAAAAGTGAGAATTCAAGAATTTGTCATCTGTACCACCCCCACAAAAATAAAGTGGAGAAAAAGGGGCATGTTCCTGTAGTAACCTTTAGCACACTTAAGGATTTTGGTTTCAGCACTACTCCTTTGCATTCATTCATATTTTAATTTCTCCCAGAAATTTGGAGAATGCCCTGATGAACCATGGAGGCAGCAATGAACAGCTCTGGATAGACCAGCTTCTCAGCTGTCGAAATCTGGTTGGCAAATATTGTGGGTGGGTGTCTTCTCTCCTTACAGGACACCTGCAATGCAGGGCTTGTATCCTCAAGAATAGTTTTACTAATTCATTACCTGGCAGAAATTCTTTGAAAACTGAAAATTTGGAAAAGGATTCCTGAGGCGTTCTTAACCAACTCTGTTATCTTTCCTCTGTAGCTGCCTGGAAGGCAGGAAGTTACTCCCTCAGAGTAACTCTACCAGAAGTGGCTGGGCCTGGCTACTCTCTCCACTCCTGTCTTGGTTTTTACTTCCTTAAACCACCTGAGACCTTTACCAAGCCAGGATGTAGGGTATTCTGATTGAGAAGCAACAGCCCTGTATTTTTGTTGAAGTAACGCATTTCCTATCTCTGTTTGTCCAGTGGAGGATTCATAGACAAGCTTCATCTTGCTCAGCAATTTTGATTGATTGGTAATGGCTGCCTAGAGCACAAATTCTGCATCAGGTCAAAGTCACTCAGTCAGTGATGCCTGCCATGTGTTGGAGGTGGCACTCATGCCGTACAATTGTTATCCCTGATCCATTGAGTTAAAAGAAGTTGATGCCGATCTTTAGTGTTAACATAAATGCTAAAAAAATCCCAAACCCACAAGCCCCAAGTCTCACTCTTCCACAGCAGAATATAATATAAATTCATTTTGGTAGAGTACAGAAATGTTAATTATTGGCGCTCTGTTAGGAAAATATTTCTAGCACATAGTTTGCTGGTTCTTATCTGGAACATTTCTTTGTTTAATGAAGATATTTTATTATATAACAGTACCTTAGACATGTGAAACTTTCCTGGTATGTTAACTGTCTCCAGTGTAAGTGAATATGACCTACTCTGGCAAAGCACTGCAGCCATTTAGATTGACAGCTCGTTCAAATGAGGAAGAAGTCCAGGAATGATTTGAGTTTGCTTTAGGCAGATGGATATTAATGAAGGAAAAGTACCTTGAAAGCATGCCATTCCTAACCGGGCACAAGACAACATTGATTAGAACCAGAGCCCTACTTTCTGTGCTTCCACAACTAGTGGTGAGCCCTTGAGCTGCTCTGGAATCTTCCCTAAATTGGTGGAGAAAGGGCTGGTCTGGTCTGGCAGGTTTCTCAGAAAGTGCAGCTGGCATTGAAGAAATGTGGGCAGGACTGGGTCTCATTTTAGTGGACCTACTTGACAGCATTGGAACAGCTTGTGCTGGGAGTTCATATTTTCATTGGTCGCCCTCACTGCCCCAAGCATTGTTCTGGGGACCCAATGTGTGGTCAATAAATATATGCTGACTTGATTTACCAGTGAGTAAAGCAAGGTAGAGATTGACCAATTTGTGGGTGCTACAGAGTTTTGGTAAAATAACAATAGAATAAAACTCCTTGATCATGTTTTATCTTTCAAGTTTTCTATTTAAAATAACAAATTTGATTTCTTCTTCCATTTATTCACTCACCAATTATGTGGCTGTCTCCTTTGTTCCAGGTGCTGTAGCCAGGTCTTGGGCATATAGTGGTGAACAAATCAGACATGGCCCCTGCCCTCTAGAGCTTGCTAAGAGACAAAAATAAGCAAAAACAATGAAATCATGACCATCGCCGCGCATACACCGAAGGAAAGGCTCAGGGCGTTTGAAAGCATTAAGCAAGGGAGCTTTACCCAGCTCAGAAGGGTTAGAGAAAGTTTCCTGGAGGAAATGATGTTTAATGGATGAAGGGGAGGGCAGGAGGGAACAAACAGGGCCGAAATGAATGACTCCAAAGACTTTCACAGGACACCCGTAACCCACGGTTTATCATGTGTGCCGGCCAGCGGCAGCACACATCACTGGCTGCTACCCTCCTGACCATCTTTTCTGGAGGCTCTGCCTCCTGTGGGTGTTGACTCTCCTGCTGTCCTGTAGATTTCGCCACTGCCTAGATCAACTGTGAAAGTCTTTACTGGATTGATTTTCTAAGTTGCTTGCTGAGATGGTTCAACAGGAGGTCTTCTTGGAAATTAATATACTTCTTTTTGGTTCCAATTGTTATTCTTCTTGTGGAGGATGTCTCAGTTGAGGGCACAGAAGAGCCAGATCAGCGGGTACAGGAGAGCAAAGATAGAAGGTAGGGTGTGGTTAGAGCACCAGCTCTGGGCTCACCAAGGCTCTATCTTGAGTTCAGACTGCAGCTTATGCTTTGACGTATGCTCTCTTAGCCTTGGTTTTCTTATCTGTAATCTGGGCATATTGGCCATCTCAAAAGTAGACTTAAGGATTAAATTAAACGAGGCAAGGTATGTATATTTAACACTGGGATTGGCACAATAAATGGTGGTCATATTTATTAATTGTTTTCTCCTTGGCATCCACTGAAGCCTGTCACCCCATGCTAGGCACGTGGGAAGAAAGCTTATGGGTTGACTGAGATTTGTTGTCTGGGTTACATAAATTTTAATCTCCTTTAGGGATTGGTGGACTTACTGTACAGTCTTTTCTAGAGCTGTCAGGAACGCTTTTATCCAACATGGTAATTATATTACCAGTTGAATTTTAAGACGGCCGCTAGTAATAGCACGGGGGCATTTATGTGTCATGTTTGTAGGTCTTTTCTATCTACTATGCAAGGGAGAAAAGAAGGATTTTTCAGTCCCATATAAGATTAAGCTTTTTATAGCTGACACTAAGATAACTATCATCACATTCTTTAAAGGTTAGATTGTCCTACTAAAGGAAAAAGTCAGCCTAACCAAGTTAGCATTCTGCATTGTTCCCACATTTTGAAGATAGCAAAAGTACATGCCATGAGTATATTAGAAGTAGCTACTTCACTGTTGGCTTTCTTTTTCCCTCAAAAATGCATGTGTCACTTTTAAGGCCATTACTTGATAAACCCCCCCCCTCCCCCCACGAATATACAGTCCTTGCAGTTCTAAGAAATGTTAGAGACCATGAGCAGGCTTCATGCCAGACATGAGGCTCTCTCTGCAAACAAGGACTTTAGTTGACTCATTTTGAAGTTCCATATCCCGGGAGGCTCATCTTGTGTCCCTGGTGTTCTGCCCATTCTCTGGACAGCCACGGAGCTCACTGAGGGAAGCTGCAAATTTTGAAGCTCTCATTTTGAAGTATGGGTGTGATTGTGATGGTGAGTTAATAATCAAACAGGGTTAATTTGGATTTCTAGTTAGAAGAGGGTGTTTCTAGGAAGTCTTTTCTGGTCCACAGGATGGTTTCTTGAAATCTAGATAATTCACCTCCTTGGCATATAACAGCCAAGGAGGTATATAATTCACCTCCTTGGCATATAACAGCTTCTTCTTTTAGCAATGAGATTGGAATTTTGGTATGAAAAGGGGGGGAAGATTGTATATAAAACATGATTGGTTGTAAAACACGATCATCTTGGTAATGCTACCAACAGGAAATAAAGAAGGTGTTGTTCCAGATAGGAAATTCGTAGAGCTGAAGTACGTATTTCCATTAATAAAGTTGCCCTTCCAAAGAAGCCAAGTCACTTAAACTCATTCAAGTGTTATCCAGGGAACCAGAATTCTTTTACTTTTGTTTCAGATTTGGCTTGAATCTCCAGAATTCTTGGTTATGGAAATAATACCTCATTCTTCAGTAATACTTTCATGGTCTTTTTCTAGCTGGGCTCATGTAGTAAAGTATGCAAATATACCCTAATTTAACAAAGAAAACTTTAAATTTTGTTGTAATTATGGTGATATGAAAATAAATGTTGGTTGGTTTGGTTTATATTATATTAAAGTAAGTCATATAAACAGATATTTCATTAGTACCTTGTTTTTAATCTTGTAGTTTGGCAAACCTTATATAGGGATAAATGAAATTTTCCTTTTCATTGGGAAAAGCCAAGTTTCTGTTGTTTTTGGTTTTATAGTTGCATTCCTTCAGGCTGCTAATAGTTCACTGAAGACAAGAAACTGTAAGAGATATTTGCCTCCAAGATATCTATTTCCTAGAGTTACATGATAATGAGCCTATGAATGATTCCTTATTTTTTCAATTTTCTTGGAACATTTTCTTAAAACTTGCATTAAAAAATACTTGGAGTTAAAATAAATCACAAATACTTTGCACCTATTTGAAAACCAGCTAAGGATGACCTAATTTTGACTTTATAGTACCTAGAATTCCAGTTCCTCTGGGTTCTCACAGACATGTATCTTCAGCTGTCTGTTAGACAAGCAAAATTAACCTCCCTATTTCCTGCTTCTCCTCCCTCCTCCTGAAACCCCTGTCTTCTTTAGTGGCTTAATGACCTACTTTGTTGCCCAGATAGTAACCTGGACTAGAAGCCCCAGCATCTCCTATTAATTTTACCTCCAAATTGATAGTCTAATTTGTGTCTTCGCTTTTGATTTCCCACTGGCAGGCATTATCATCACTTGCCCGTTGTATTAGTTAAAGGGGTGCTAATGTGAAATACCAAAAATGGGTTGGTTTTTATAAAGGGTATTTATTTGGGGTAGAAGTTCACAGATACCAGGCCATAAAGCATTAAGTTTCTTCTCTCACCACAGTCCATTGCCATGTGTAAGAGCAAGACAACTGCCGGCGTTTGCCAGGGTTCAGGCTTCTGGGGTTCCTCTCTTCCTAGGGCTGTGCTTCTCTCCGGGCTTAGCTCCTGTTTCCTCCACAAATTCAGCTGTAGACGATCAGGCGAACGGCATGCTTCTCTTCTCCTGGGGCCTTCTTTCCAACATTAAAACTGCTTCTCAAAAAACTTCTTTAACTCTGTTCTTTGCCTTGCCTTTTATATTCAATTCCCCACCCACCAGGGGGTGGGGCTCAACGCCCTACTGACTGACATGGCCCAGTCAACGCCCTAATCAGAATTCAATCATGCCCAGATTAACAGATTAGATTACAGGCATGATCCAATTATATTTTTGGAATTCATAATTACATCAAATTCCCCAACGGTTACACCCGTATTAGCCATCTAACTGGCCTGTTTGCCAAATTTGTCTCCATTTTCTCCATCTGACTGAGTGATTTATTGGCTTAAACACCTCCAGGCATTTCCTATTGTCCACAGATTAAGGCTAACCTCTTCAGCATACAGGGAAGCCTTTGCAGTCCAACTCTAACCTGCTTTTCAGTCCTCATTCTCTGCACCCCTCCCCCATTCCTCCTGCAGTCTCCACTTCAGTCTTACTGAACTACCCAGTTTCCTGAATGAGATCCGTGCCTGTGGCCGTGGCGTCGCCTCTGCCCTCAGCACCCTGTTCTCCTCTGATGTCATCCTCGTCCCTGATGTCCCACCCGTGACCTGGCTCACACGTTTCCCCACCTGACTACCATGCAGTCACCCTGCCCTCTGCAGTCTCCATTCAGTGCCTCTGTTATAGAACCTGCAATGGATGGGTTCCGCACCTGCTGTTCACCACTCAGCTGTGATTGTCTCGAGGGGAATGATCATCTGACTCAACTCGCATCAAATGGAATAATCTCTCCTTGGTATATAATTCACCTCCTTGGCATATAACAGCTTCTTCTGGTACTCCACTATTATTGCTTGATATATTATTGTTGGGCACAGAGTCAGTCCAGTTTAAAAATCAAAGTTATACTATGACGGGTGGGAGAGAAGATCCTTGGCTCAAGGGCAGATTTACAGCCCAGAAGTAAACAGAGGTTTGTTTGTCGTTATAATGCTTATGTCCACAGGATTCTCTTTGTGAGCAAGAGAGAAGCAGTATCCAGCTATAGAATCAGAAAGGCCCAGCTCACATCCCAGTTCTTTAACTTTTAGGGGTCTGGTTATTTAATCTCTGCTTGCATCTGTTAAAATGGAGACAATGCCATGTACCTCACAAGTTGTCTTTTGAGGATTAAGTGAGCTAGTATATGTAAAGTACTAGCACAGGATTTATAAGGAAGACATAGTGAGTGGTAGTTTCTTTCTTTCTTTTTTTTTTTTTTTTTTAAGGAATCAAAGAATTCTACCTTCCTCTTGCACCTCACATATGCAACTTGAAGTGGTGCAGTATGGTTTCAATACACATTGTAAGATAATACCACCTATGCCTTTATTGCACGTTTCAACCTACATTACATGCAAGAAAGTTCTTGTTCTATATCATCTTTGTTTATCATTTTTACCTTTCTAAATTTTTTAAAGTCATGGACTGGTCTATATAGCCAATGTCCTTTAAGAAACATTGTTTTTTTGGTTTTTGTGGGGGTTTGGAATGGGTTGTTTTTGAGATTGCTGGAGCTTTTAGGAGCAGTTTTGAAATTTTTATGTGAATGTTAATAGACTCTATCCTAGCAAAGTGATATGAAGCTCTTGACTGTCTTTTGGAAGGTATTAATTTGTTTTCCGGCCTACTGTCTAAGAAGTTTCCATATTGACCCTGATACCATTGGAAGGAAAGCCAAGTAGTCTAGTAAAGTGTGCTTTAAGTTTTAAACAGAAGGCAAGGATCACTAGGCCAATTATGATCTGTGGATGGGAATCATATTGATTATTTTCCCTAAGTCATTTTAAAAAAACATGAAAATATAGGTGTTTTCTCAGTATATAAATAATTTCACTCTTCCAGAAAGTTAAACCATATTTCTTTGTCTTTTAAGTTCCTATGGAAACATTACAAAAATAAAATAGAGCGATAACAAGTTAATATAATTTGTACTAAATGAGTTTATTCATACATGAAAATATGTAAAAAGAATGCCTCTAATTGTGTTTGTTTCCCCCCCAAATGCCAGGAGGTTGTTTGAAAATAGCTGAGATATAAGTGTGAGAAAATTTTAGCTCATATTTATTACTAATCATCTAGTATAAATTTTTGTTGTCTCCTTCCCTTGTTAGCCTAGAAGTTTGTATTATGAAGTCCACCCAGGCAAACTGGCAAGGATGTACAGAGTGCTTATGCTAAAGAACTTATAGAAAACTAAATTTTTCCTACCGTACTATCCCAAGAGTCAACATTAGAAATTATTGTCAATTTCACTTTTATCACACTGTTTGGAAAATGCTTTAGTGATAGATTTTTGTGTGTGATAGATTTTCTAGTAAGATATTTCCACCCTTCCAAAGCCCAGACAGGAAGTGTGCTCTAAGGCAGTTCTTTTCTCAATTTTACGGTACATTCTAATCATCTGGAGACTGTGTGAGAATGCAGATTCAGATTGGAGGCGTGGATGGTGAGAGTCTGCGACTCTCATACGTTCCCAGATGACAGCAGTGCTGCTCCTTGGTGGACTGCAATTTGAGTGGAAATCTATTTCAAATATCTGATTTGTATATTTTGCTAAAAGAGAATGCAATCTAGGGTTGTCAGATAAAACAGAGGGCACCCCATATAGCCCATGCAAAATGTTGGACCGACTTCTACTAAAATATTATTCATTGTTTATCTGAAATTCAGATTTAACTCGGTATCCTATATAAACTATTTCTGTATAATATCTGTATGTATATACATGTACAATGTGTATAAATGTATACAGAAATATAAATCTATATATTCATAAATATATTTGTTAAATCTGGCAACCCTACATTGCAATCTAAATAAACTAGGAAGATATTTAAATGTTAGGCATATTATTAGATTTAAAATAATGTGACTATTTTTATTTTTATTTCCTGAGAGAAAGGACACAGAACTAAGTTTATTTCAGACTTTAAAAATATATGTTTATTTAGGTATTTTGCTCAAGTGCTTTTCAGTACCATAAGATATATAATCATGACCCTCCCCCCATATCTAGGGTATCCTTGAAAAGGAGTGAGATCTGTATATTCCAAAATGTACCTGAAGACAGAGAACTGCCCTGAATTATCAATGTTTTAAGCCAGGCATTTGAAGCAAGAAGGTGTTAATACAATAGATTTAAATTTAGATAAAATTCTTTTAAGTTTTATTCTAAGATCTTTTGAACTTCATGAGTTCGTTTTGTGTCCTATGATATTTTCAAACCCTGTGTAATAGCACTACATGAGGATAATCTGCTGTCTATTAAAGTATATGGAAAAAAGTATAAATACTTTTCTTTTTACTGTTTTTTTTTTTCAGATTCTTTACAGAGTTGGAAGTAAGACATCAGAATAATATCTTCATAGATGACATCAGTGACATTGTGGAAAAACACACAGCATCCACATTTGATCCTTATGTGAAATACTGCACAAATGAAGTCTACCAACAACGAACACTGCAAAAACTGTTGTAAGCAATGCCAAATGCCATAGTTTTAATAGTCTAACCTGGTTTCTGTTAGTCCACATTGATTAAAATGAATTGATCTCTTAAATCATATTTAGAAAGGTCTCCTAATGGGCTGTTTCCCAGGGGAGAAATGTTTGCGTAGAAAAATCTAATCGGTGGAGAATTTTCTTTCTAAGGCAATTATGAACTCGTAGGCAAGATATGAAGGAAAGCAGTAGGAAAAATATGATCCTGAAGATTTTAATTATGCGACATAAAAGTGTTAAGCATTAAGATTCATTCCACACCTTTTCCCTTTGTCCTATTTTGGTTACTGAGAACTTGACATATATGCTTTCTCTATCCTTAAAAGTGTCAGTGATTATTCAGTAATGTCTACATTTATTTTCAGGGGCCCTGATTATCACAAGTAACTCTTTGTTTTACAGTGCAATGGTACATTTCCATAAACTTAGTTTGGGGGGTTACGGGCTGTTACCATTTTCTTCCCTGCCTGTGAGTGGCGACATTTATGACAGTAGCATGGACCTCCAGTAGGTTCTATGCAATGTGTGAAACCCCTGTGGAGGGGCTGGGGCCCGTGATGATTAACTCATAGCTGCTGGGAGAAGCAGAGTCAATAGAAGCTCCCTAAGTTGCTGGGAAGGGCTGCTTATTACCCCTTCCCCCTCCATATCCTCATGAAACATTTCTTCTCTGGGCAGGGGAAAACCGGCAACTGCCTATGCCAAATGAGGTTTTTAGTATAAAGCTAAGTAAGTTTCAGTCTTGGCGCTGTTGACAGTAGGGCCAGATAATTCTTTGTAGTGGGGAACTGTCCTGTGTGTTGAAGATATTTAGCAGCATCCCTGGCCTCTACCCACCAAATGCCTGAGGCATCCCCTCACCCACACTGAGAGGACCAAAAATGTCTCCAGACTTTGCCAAATGTCCCCTCAGGGGCAAAACCACCGGCTGCCACACCCCCGCCCCACCCCCCAGTTGGGAACCACTGGTAGAAAGAGAGGTAGAGCTTTCTCTGTAATTGTTAGAGAAGGCAAATTGCATGTTTTGAAAACAAAGCCTTAAATTAGAGCTCAATTCAGTTTTCATTTTGTTTTGCATGATTTTTAAAACGTGAATAGGTGCTGCTGTACATTATCTAACTTTAAAAATAAGGGTTTTAATGTGAATAAAATGGTTTAAAAATAAATAAATATTTTATCTAAATTTGCTTAATGATACTGTCCTTTGAGCTCTCACATGGAAATTAGTAGTTGTGCTTTCCGGACTTTGTTGCAGTTGTTGAGAATCTGTGTTAGGGCAGTAGGTTTTAATTTCAACTGCACAATAGAAGCACCTGGAAATCTTTGAAAACAAGCAAACAAACAATACCCAGGGTCCATCCAGACTATTTATTCAGAATCTTTGGAAGTAGGGGCCTGGGATCTGAGTGATTTTAATATGCAATTGGTTTAGAGTTTGATTTTTTTTTAAATTTCCTACATTTTTTAAAATTTCCTACATTTTCTTTTGAAAGCTAGCAGGCAAAGAACACTTAAAAGTTCTCATTTTGAGAAAATGAAATTAAAACATTTCTGTATAATTTCTTTTAATTTGCTATTCTGGTATTTCTTAATTTACTTTTAGCAGACTTGAAACAAATTATCTCCTTTCCAAAATACATTAACAGCTATCATGACTGCCAGTGTCCTGCTTTCTGGTTCTTTTAGGAACATGGAAGTACAGTATCCGGTACCTGCACCCCACACCCTCAGTTGAACTTCTGTCTGCCAATTATTAAGTCTGTTCTTTGGCAAGTTAGGGACCTTTCTGATCCCCCATTCTCTTATTGGAATCCCAACCTGGCCTCCCTGAAAAGTTCTACAGGTGGTTCTACATGTGATAATTTATGTCAGAGTATCTTGCTCAGTTCTGTAAAAAATGTTGTACAGTATTAACCACTTCTTTTGTCACTGGGAGGGGAGGCGAAATACTCTAGCTTACATGGCCAAGAGGTTTTCTGTGTTAGAAAGAGGACCTTTGAAAAAAGCCACAAGCCTCCTAATAAGTAGTCCAGTCTGACATTTCTTTCTTGGGTCATTGTCTAGGGCTAGAGGAGTGACTTAAAGCATATTTGTTATCTTATTAATGAAATGCATTTATAGATGATGAAATACAAGCTCTAGTCTGTATACTCATTTATAATTGATACCATTATACCATTGCCTCTTCATTCGTTTACTTTCCATTTTTGTAAATTTCTAGCTCAGATATTTCTATCTTATTATTCAAATTGTCATCTTAAACTCACATCTTATATTCGGCCATGAATATAAGGCAGGCAAGCCATTGTGTCTGCATGTGTAATTATGTGTTTGTTTTCATGTATTTAAAATAGTTATCATTGGTAATTTGAATTTATCACAGTATTTTGTAATACATTTGACTTGCTTCTGAATTTGAGAAGGAAAATATTTTGAAATTTCTCTTTTGTTTGTTTTCACTCAGAGCCACCAATCCATCTTTTAAGGAGGTATTATCACGAATCGAGTCCCACGAAGACTGTCGGAACTTACCCATGATCTCCTTTCTCATTCTCCCCATGCAGAGAGTGACCCGGCTTCCCCTGCTGATGGATGTAAGACATGATCTGGGGGCTTTTTCTCTGTAGATAGCTGTGCTGCAATAAACCTGGTTAAGAAAATCATTTTTAATCCACTTAAATTGATGCATATCCCTTCTATAAAATCCCCCAATTAAGTAAAAAGGTGCTGTTCTGTTGGAAAGCCTCATCTATGTCTGGTATCTTCGGGCATTTTCTTTTATCTAAGCTAGTGTGGTCACGCTGAAGAATTTAGATTGCATCTCCCACTTTCTCAGCATTTTTGAAATCGGAAGAATATTGGTTCCTAGAAATCAAGAGGCCTGGATTCCGTTTCTGGCTTAGACCCTAGGCATGTGACCTTGAGCAAGCCATTTAATCTCTTTGGGCCTCAGTTTCCTCGGGTTGATCGCTTAAGATCCCTTCCACCTGTAATGTTCCAAGGTTCTGTGGCGCCTCCATTCCACCCAGGATAAATTTACTCCTATTATGTATTGCACAGAGTAGGTGAGAAAAGTGCAGCATCCTTATTTTAGGGAAATTCATGAAGAAAACAAGCATTCATTCACCTTTGAATAATGGCAGGACATAATACTGGCTGGTAGAAGTACATAGAGACTGCCTGATAGGAAGCGCAGCTGGGAAGTTAGCTGGGCGATGGGCTAGGAGGACCGCAAGCTGGCCATGCTGCACTCACAGCGGCTGGTAGAGAGGGGCCGGCAGGAGAAGACCGGGTTGGCCAGACAGGGGTCTGATCCAACTAGTGGGCCAAACAGTGTCTTTCTGATCAAATTAGAATATTTTGTCATAATTCTGTTTTAAAATTGAATTATGTTAAATAATGTCAGTGTTTATATACCTGACTTTTATAAATCAAAACACAGAGCAAAAATATTACAGCAAACAAGTTAATGATCAAGTAAGGTTATGAAATGACTCTCATTTTCTGTATTTCATTGTAAATTCTGAGAGATGTTCCAAGCAAACCTGAAGTTTTGTGTAATTGCAGTTATTTTGTTCACTCCAGGGCATGGTATTGGGAAGGTTGTGGCTCTCATTTCAGAATTCACAGCACCCTGCTGTTCTCCAAGTTCTTCTCAGTCTACCACCTTTACACTTCCCCATCCATGAACTGAAATTTAGGAATTTCTCTACTGCCTAAATATTTGAAATTTGCAGTTTTGATGCTACTCCCCTACTTTTTTTGAGACCAATATTATCATGTCTAAGAATAGCCATTTATCAAAACCAAATTTTGTCTTAAGAAAACTTTGACTTTTATAAAAATATGAAAACTTAATCTATTTAAGCAAATATTATTTCAAACATTACTATTTTTATGAGAAATGGCCTCTTTCTAAATGTATCATTTCTCATAATGTTAGCCATAAATTTGTAGGGTTTTTTTTTTCTCTTATGAGAAATGAGTTCTTTCTAAATATATTATTTCTCATTGTGTTAAACTTTTGGATTTTTCAGGATTCTTTTTCTTCTCCTGAAAATGCATTTTGGCCAGGTTTCTTCAGAAGGCTCTGATCCTCAGCCTTTCTTTTATCCTATCTCTGTTTAATTTTGAGAACAGAATGGAACTCACAGTATCTAATATATACCATATGATACAGTGTTGGAGAATACTGTCATGATTTCCCAGTGAGCTCTAAACTTTTTTCAGACAGAGACCTCTTCAAGATTCTAAGTAAAGCTATAGCCACTCTTCCTAGAAAATTCATATATGCCCAAAATGTTGCATAAAATTTCAGAGTGTGCAATGATGCTATAGATTCTAATTAAGGATACATTCTGTCAGGGATATAAACCAGAATTTTTAAACTGCTTTTGGTACCCATTAGTGGGTCATGAGATTAAACTATAAATCATGAGTAGTGTTTTAAAAATGAAATAGAATTAGAACATATAAATGTGCATAGTTCATAATATGGTTAAACATTATTTTATAAAAACTCTTATTTATATGTGCATGTGTACTGGTTGAAGGGCAGAATGTATTTCTTATAGTAGGTCATCGTCAAACAAATTTGAGAACCATTAATATAAACCCCAGATGGTATATTACGTGCTTTTCACATTTCACATATAGCAATCCTGACGCCTGACTTCCTGATTTCCAGGCCTGATATTAGTCTGCATTTAAGGTGCCAGTGGTTTTCTGGCTGCCAACTTCCTTCCACCTCTGCAAAAGCCTGCTGCCCTGATCTGCTTGCCATATGTAAGAATCTGGCCACCTAAGCAGAATCTAAATATACTTAAAATATTGTCTCTTCAATTTTACTTCATTTGGAAATTTAAACTTGTTGAGAATAAATATTTTTAACAATTAAAATGATCTCATTGACTGTAAATCTAAATGGTTTCAAAAGTTATATGTAAGTCAGTTTACCCTGAATTGACTCTCTTTGAACCCACTTTTACCATCACAAATGAAATTTTGCAATATATATATATCAAGGGAAAATCTAGCCACCCTCTTTTCTTGATCTTTTATTCACATTGTATCATCTTCAGATAGTTACCAATAATAATATTGATGGTAATGGTGATAATTAAAACCACTCTTACCATGTACTAAGGACCTACTGTGTGCCAGGCACTTATAAGGAACTTTAGCTGCATTATCTCATTTAACCTTTGCAACAGCCTCGTGGCATAGTTGGCATTATCCTGATTTTGCACATGAGGAAACTGAGGCTTCTAGAGACAGAGGAGTGACTTGCTCTAGGCCAAATAACTAGTAAGGGGCAGATCTGGGATTTGAAACCAGTTTCACCCATCTCTGAAGTCTATCCTCTTTTTTTAACCATTCCCTGGATTTACTTGGGCTCTGTGTGTTTAAAGATTATTTCCTAGATTTTTTAAAAATTTGATTTTAATGTCATCCTCACACTCATCCCATAATACTGTTTTTTAGCATTGTTAAGTTTGCTCTGAGTAAGGGGACATAGCTGGAAATTGGTTTTGTTTTTCTTAATAAAATAAATCAATTGATTTTTTTCACTTTTACTTCATTGCAGACTATCTGTCAAAAAACACCTAAGGATTCTCCAAAATACGAAGTCTGCAAAAGGGCCTTAAAGGAAGTAAGCAAGGTAACTGTTGAAGAGTTCATCAGACAGTAAATAATTCAAGTACCTCAGAACAGAGGGTGTCTCGGTTTGATGTTTACAGCCATTTGCACTGTATTCTTTAGGTAGTTGAAAAGCAAATAATGTTTGCCATGCTCAAATGAAATTGGTGTAAACAGTCTTGCTTTAAGGGCCTGTAGATGTTTCATTTTCTTTTGGTGTCTGAATAGCTATTCATTCATTCCCTCATTCAACAAATATTTACTGAGTATCAGCTCCTGTGCTAGGCACTGTGCCAGCCCCTGGGAATATGCTGGTGAACAAAACAGATGTGCTAACTGCCCTCGTGGAATGGAGAAGGCAAATATAAAATAAGAACTACAATAAAGGATGGTGAGTGACATGATAGGGAAGTACCTAGTGATGCTTAAGCTAAGAGGTAAAGCAAGAGTAGGTGTGCGCCAGGGACTGGGGGAAGGAGAGAGTTTCAGGTATGTGGAAAGACCCAATGACAAGGAAGTGTTTGGAGAATTTTAAGAAGCAGAATGTTCTGTTGTGACTAGATCCCAGTCTAGAAGGGAGAAGAGTGGGAAGCCAGTCATGAGGGGCCTTGTACACAATAGGGAATTGTAAACTTACCCCAAGGTGACGTGGAAGTTGTAAATACATGTGTTACAAAGGTTACTATGGGGAAGGGACAAGTTAAGAGGCTCTGTGGATTAGGCAGGAGATGACAGTGGCCAATACTAATGTGACAGTAGAAAGAAGGAGAGAATGAAATTTATATATTGGGAATAGAGTTGGAGATTGATTGGTGGGTATATTGGGGACAGCAAGGAATATAGTCTCTGGCTTGGGCAACTAGGTGGATGCTCTTTTTTGTCTCTATAATAGGGCCATAGAGAGAAGCTGTTAAGTTCCATTTTGAACACATTGTCATTGAAATTCCTGTAGAACATCCAAATTGACTGAATATACAGGTGAGGAGCTCAGAAGAGGGACCAGAATTGGAGACCTGAATTTGGAAATCATCAGCATATGAGTGATGCTTGAAGCCAGGAGAGTGGGTGAAATTTAGGAATAGCATGTGGAATGAGAAGAACAGTGGGCCTCAGACACTGCTGTGAGGCGCATCAACATTCACGGTCTTATTTAGGGAAAAGGAACCAGTAGAGGAGACTTTGAAAAAGTATTAAAAAAGAATGAGGAAAACTAGAATGGCCTGGCAATCAGCAGGGAGTTGATGGAAAGAAGGCCAACCCTGTTCAATGCTCTTGTGAAAGATCAAGTGAGAAAATGATTGAAACATTCATTAGATTTATCAGCAAGTAGTTTGTTTCCTTGCAGAGGTGGGTGTGGAAGTCAGATTGGAGTGTGTTGAGGAATGAGTAGGAGGTGTGAAAATGCACCCTGCCAGCAATGTAGCTAGCTATTTCAAGAAGCTGGCCATCAGGGCAAGGGAAAAGGGAGCTGCAGCTGACAGGGAGGTGTATTTTGTGTTTGTTTGTTTGTTTGGTCTGGTTCTTTTAAAGATGAGAAAAGCCTGTTTATGTTTAGCTACATATAGGCTGTCTGACTGAGAGGATTCCATAGAAAGAATAGAAGTGAGTGTGGATCCTGTGAGAACAGGCCCCAGCGACAAAGGTAATCAACTTCCTAAACTGCTCTCAGCTACCACCTTTATAAGTTTGACATGTCTGTGTACTGCCTTCCTGTGAAGTACTGTTTCTTTTAGTCAACTTTAAGTTGACTATTTTATTTATCCTCATGCTTTTGTCAATAATATCTAAAATCATGGATTTTATGAGTTAGTTCTTTAATTCACATTTTTATATAAAAAGTAAATCTATCTGGAAACCACTTAAATTCCTCTGTCGTCCGATCAGTTGTCTGCATAGCACGTGTTGGGAAGCATTAAGTGAAGTGACTTAGACGGACAGGTGGGAAGTTACCTAAGGACCTATGGCCCCTGGGGTCTCTACTCCAGGACCCCAAATCCTGTGCTACCTCACTCAAGGAGTGGGGGAAGGAGGGTCTTTAGGAGAAGTGCTAGAGAAGTCCTTGCTTTGGACTTGGACAGAAGAGAAAGCAAGGTGTTTTCATGTCCTAGGCTGCTCAAGCAAATACCATGAAATGGGTCAGGTTAAAAAATGGGAATTTATTTGCTCATGATTTTGAGGTTAGGAAAAAGGTCCAAATCAAGGCATCATCAAGGTGATGCTTTTCCCCCAAATATTGTGGTGTCCTGGTGCTGGCTGCTGGCGATCCTTGGTCCTTATTTTGTCACATGGCAAATCACATGGTGGTGTCTCCTGGTCTCTCGCTTTTCTTCCGGGTTCCATTGATGTTCAGCTTCCAGCTGCTCCCCTCTGTGGCTTTTCCTCTCTGAATTTCATTCCTTCAGCTTATAAAGGATTCCAGTAATAAGATTAAGACCCATCCTCATCAAGATGGACTACACCTTAACTGAAATAACCTCATCAGAAGGTCTTACTTACAATGGGTTCACCCCCACAGGAATGGGTTAGGCTTAAGAACATGATTTTCTGGGGTATACACAGCTCCACACCACCACACTAGGTGTTAGTAATTGGGTGTAGAATTGAACCGTGATTGTCTTTTAATTTTTTCCAAGAATTTCCCATCCAAGCTAAAATATGACTACTGTGTTCTTTCAAGCATCTCTTTTCATTTGATTTGGCACTGGTAATTTTTGGAAAGGCTGGCAAAAATGTAATGGACCCATGAATTGCCTTACTTTGTTACTATAAATGGATAAACTTAGAAAAAGCTATCTGTGAGGGAATGCTGTCCACATAACTTATCTCTGTAGAGTAACATTTCTTTCTCTCTCTTGAACACAGTCATGAATATCAGAATTACTCCCCCAGCTTCCTATTGTTATGTGGGAACTGAGGTCATTCATATAGCCAGCTCACTTTCTTTTTTATTTGTGAAGGTTATCGATTGGGTTTTATAGATTCTTGGAAAACAATATCAGTATTTTCAGCAGGAAAATTGTAGAGGGAGAGCATTCATGGCTTGAAATTAAAGAATTTCACTTGTCTGCTTTACCTGAAATCTAAGAAATTGGGAGCTCCCAGTATTTAGTTAGAGGGTTGAATTGGGTATGTTGAGGCCAAAGTTTTTAGAACTAGACTCTGCCTGAGACCCTGGATAAGTTTCCCTAGTTAGTTATGCATTCTTGGAAAAAATGAGTGATACCTTTTTTTGATATTTAAAATGCTGATGCAGTGACAACATGGATGAACCTAAAGGATATTATGTTGAGTGACATAAGCCAGACACAAAAGGACAAATATTGTATGGTCTCACTAATATGAACTAAATAACAATAAGTAAACTCACAGAGGTAAACTCTAGAGTACAGGTTACTAGGAGATAGAATGTTGGTTGAGACTGAGAGCTGAGGCTTAATGTATGTAGCATTATTAATTAGGTTAATTGTAAAAGTGTGGAAATGAATAGAGTTGATAATAACACATTATAGTGAGTATAACACAGCTGATTTATAAATGTGATTGTGGCTGAAAAGGGTAGTCTGTGTATGTAAATGTCAATTGAAAGGAAACTAGAGAATAATCTAGAGAATGTATAACAGTGATTCAGTGGTGGTGAAGATTGTGGTTAATAGTATAGATATAAGAATACTTTTCTTTTATTAAGTGGTAAGAATATGGTGATAAAAAGGGAAAATTACAACTAATGTAACTTATGGATGATAGTTAACAGTAATATTGTAATATTTTGCATCAATGGCAAGGAGACGTATCAATTCTAAGGGACAACAATAGGCGAGTATAAGGGAGTATGGGGATTTTTCCTTTTGGAGTAGTAAAAACATTCTAAAATTGACTGAGGTGATGACAGCACAACTCTGTGATGAAAATGACAGCCACTGAGTGTACACTTTGAATGGATTGTACAAACCATGGGACTGTATAACAAAGGGAATCCAGTGGTGGAAGATGCACTGTGGTTAACAGGACAAATATAGGAACATTTTCTCCTGAAAGATAACAAATATATAATACCAATATAGGCTGCTAATAATCGGATGGGTTGGGGGGAAAATATACCAAATGTAAGATATGGCCTATAGTTAGTAGTAATATTTTGACCATGCTCTTTAATAGTTTGTAACAAATGTTTTACAGCAATGCAAGGTGGTGGTGGGGAGATGTATGGGAACCTTGTATGATGATATGCACATTTGTTTTGTAAGTTCACAATGTTTGCTATACACTTATTATTTATGTATTTTCATGTATGAATGATGTACTTAAATGAAGTTTTATTAAAAAAAAAATCCTGATGCAATTAATTTGCATACTGTGAATAAATACTTCCGTAGAATTGTTCGAGTATACTGCTGAAATGACTGTGACAGCTTACTGGTTTGGGAGCCTAGGAAAGACTTACTGACCTAATCAAACAGCTCAAGAACAGGACAAGTCATTCTATTAAATGAAAAGCATGTTTACTTCCTGATTTTCTGCTAACATGAGGGGAGGGAATTTTCTCAGAATCTGAGAGCTTAAGCTTGTCCTGTTTGAGATCTGATGTAAAAGGAGCCATGGTAGAGAAGTGGTTTCTTATACCCAAATTAAATCTTCCCTGCTGTTTTCTTCTATTTAGAATAACTATTCCTTAACCTTCAGCTCGTAAAAATTCTGTTTACACTTGGAGATAATATTAAGTTATAATCGTCTCTCCTAGAGGGAAAATAACCAAGGTCACTTTGATCTTTTCCGATGGCATGTTATTGTTCTGAATCTCTCCTGTAATAAAACTGCCTTAGTTTGCCAGGTCTGCTATGACAAATACCACAATCTGGTTCACTTAAACAATAGGCATTTATTGTCTCACAGTATTGGAAGCCAGAAGTCCAAATCAAGGTATCTTCAGACCATGTTTTCTCCAACGTCCACAGCGGGTTTAGTGCTGGCTCAGTCTCCGCCCCCGTCACGGGGCAATCTGTCTTTCTGTCTCCTTTGGATCTTGCTCCTGCTGCTCAGTTGTCTCCTTATACGGACTCCAATCATAATGGATTAAGGCTCACCCTCATTCCATTTGGCTCACTTTAATAACATCTTCAAAGCTCCCATTTACCAAGGGGTTCATACCCATAGAACCAGGGGTTAGGATTTGAACGTGTCTTTTGTGGTAATTAGGATTCAGTCCGGGACACCAGCCATCCTGAGACAGAGCATTGTGAAGATTTAGGCATATGGTTCCTGTGTTTGTTATTTAAATCACATCTTACAAAGGCCTGTAATGAAGATTTTTCCCTTTGCCTTTTTCAGCCATAAGTTTTATATTATGTTATATATTGTATTTTTTACCCTTAACATGTTCATGATTATTTTCCAGTGGCCCTAAATTTTTTGTCAATAAGGTTTCTACATTTTTCTGATTGTAAAAGGAATTAAATTAAAAGGTTGATAATAGCCGCTTTTGACAAGGATTGAACCTTCTCATGTACTTTTTAGCAGAAGTAAAGTGATGCATTCTTATTGGAAGGCAGACTGGAATATTTACAAAAGTTAAAAATTCACATGACATTTGACCCCAAAATTTCACTTCCAGTAATCTTACAAATAATTACACAATGCTTAAAATTCTAAAGCTATTTCTTATACTCTTATTTATAGTAGCAAAAAGGATGGAGGGAGTAATAACTTAAGTGGTTCTAGTAGGGGAATCATATTATCATACTACAACCTATAATGCCCTATAGTGTCCTGTAATATATACATGATACAGAATATGCTTCAGCTGTTCGCAAAGAAGTAAATATCTACCTGGTAACATGGAAAAATCTCTAAGCTATATTGTTAGGTGACAAAAACCCAAGTTACAGAACAATGCAAATAATATAGTGACATTTAGGTAATTAATAAACTGAGTATATATGCATATGCTTGTTGTTTATATATAGTCCTAGAATCATACACATGAAACTCAACCATGGTTACCCGTGGTAAAGGGAGAGGAGTGTGAAAAGGAGAGGTCATGAGGGCTTTATTTTTTCACTCTTAAGTATTGCTCTGTAAGACTGTATTCAAGGATTACTTAGATATATTTTTAAAATAAATAAAAGTAATGAATGTTCATTATAGAAAACTTGGAACATTTAAGTAAAAGGCATGCATCAGTAATTGTCTAACGCAAACATTACAAAATCCATCTGTTAATTTTATAGCTCAAGTGTAGTGACTATTGTCATTGTACTGCCTATCCTTCCAGGTGGGTTTCTCTTTCCATCCAAGCATATGGATGTAAATGTATACTTAAAAATGGGTTCATATGACACATAGTTCATTTACTGTTGTAGTGCTGCCTTGATTGTGCTGCACTAAATGATTTTTTTTCATTTGATTATTATTTGTAAAGATAAACTTCTAGAAATAGGTTTATTGGAACAAAAAAGTAGGGATGTTTTAAAGGTCTCTGTTTATAATGTCAGCGTGCCTTTCAGAAAGGTTGTTGCCATCTCCCTGTCCATCAGTAGTCATTGAGAGTATCTTTCTTAACTGCATTTCCCCCAGGATTAAATATTATTCTGTTAATCTTTGTGAATTTGATAGGTCAAAAATGATACTATATATTTGTTTTAATTTGTTTCTCTTTATTAGTTGCACAGATATTTAGGGAACCAAAATTTAATAAAGCTTTGACAGATACTGAGGGGAAGGCTTTAATATACTGAGACTCATTTTAATATAAATACCAGAGCACACATTAGTCCAAATTAGTGCTTGTCCCTTCAAAATAGTCATTAAAGCTGACTCCACTAATGATACCATTGCTGAAAATATTTTGGGACCTTTTTTATTTTTAACATGTCAACTGAAGCACTGTCAATTGACTAAAAATTTGGAGGATGCATGAGGGTAGGACATTGTGGTGGCAGAGAATTAGGACACCATTGCTGTCATCCAGGGGCATGGGGGTTCCAGCCTGAGTTCAGGGATCAGGGCAGGTAGATGTGGGCAGCGCCATTAAGGCGACTCTGTGGCTCTTTGGATGTGGAGGATGATGTCAGAGAGTAGTGATGGTCAGGTTTTTGGCTTCCGGAAGTGGGTGATGCTGGGTTAGTCACAGAGAACACAGGGCCAGGTGGGGAGAAGGGGAGTGGTGGGAGTGATGCTCAGGTTTGGTCATGCTGAATTGGAGGTGATTGTAGGACATCTGAGAGGAGATGTCACCTTGAGAGTTGGATCTAGAGCCCACGGGACAGACCCAGGCTGGGAATATAGACGTGGGAGCTGTGAAGAGGATGGACATATTCCCAAAGAAGAGCTAAAGAAAGGTCCTGAGCAAAGGAGATTGGATTGCACTCTGATGAGTCTTTATTCCTTTCAGGACACTGCAGTTTCAGGTTGCCCAAATCCCAGCCACAATACTCTCTGCTCTTAGCTTTGATCAGATATAGCCATCAGTTCATCAGTGAACTCACGGACTTTTAACCAGCTGTTCAAAGCTAAAGAAATACTATAACTGAAGATAGATATGTCCTTTAAATCTAGAAATCTAGTGAGTAATTGGAAACCATTTAAGTGTCTATTAGTAGGGGATGAAATAAATAAATTGTGAAAAGTACCTATAATGATCTTAACATAAACTGGATCGTATTATTTCCTGCCAAAAGCCTGCCAGTGGCTTCTCTTTGCACTTAGAACACATCTAGACTTCTCAAGACCTTGCATGATTGCCCCTTGCATGTCTCTCTAGCTTCCTCTCCAGCCACCTTCCTTCCTGTCTGGATCTTCTTTCACTTTCCCAAGCACACCAGGACTTTCCTGTCTTAGGCCCTCTGCACTTGGTGTTCACTGTGCCTGGACCTCTGCTCCCCGCCCCCCCCCCCTTTTATTTGAATACTAACTTCCTCTCCTCCTTAGGTTTCAGCCTAAATGGACTCTCAGAGGTTCCCCTGGCTCCCTCCCCATGGTTCCGCTTCCCCAATTCCCTGCTTTTATTTCTCTTATGATATCAATCTATAATTATTTTACAGGTCTCTTGTCTGTTCCTCCACGAGCTTTTGGATTGTAGATCTCTTGATAAGAAACACATAGTAGGTGCTAAATAAACAGTGAATATTTATAAGGGGAAATACTGATAAGTAAAAAAAAAAAAAATCAAGTTACAGACAAGCCTGGAATGATCCATTTTCAAAAATAAAAGAAAAATGTCTGCACATATCTCTGTGTGTTTATCTGTTCCTATAAACATAGGAAAAAAGGATAAAGTGTATAACCCAACCTGTTTACAGTTACCTCTGGGGATTAAGTCAGGATCTTTTATGACTTATTTTATTTACTTCTGTATTGTCATTTTTTTTACAGTGGACATGCGTAACTTACCTAACAAAACAGTAATAAAAATAAATCCAGTTAGAACTTCCAGCTTTTATTTTGAACAATCTCATTAGTCTTTATGGTCAATGGACTTTTTTCCCAGTTATTAAGCAATTGCAAATACAAAGTTTGTTTTGATTTAGCCTAGTGAACTATGTATATATTAGGTACTCATCAAAGGAACGTAAATTCATTTAATTTTCAGAAGTTCCAATTAAACGGAATTTCCCTTAGATTGGCCATCCTTGAAGACTCACTGACCATCAGGTTCTACCTGAAGGCTTTCCTCTATCAGCACCCACCTCATCCCTCCCCACCCCTAACTTCTTTAACACCAGCCCTTCACCCCTCCTTTCACCTTTACTGGCACCTACTCTGTGCCTAGCACTTCACTTAGAATTTGCCTTTGAAGGTGGCGGCCTGCCTCCAGCTTCTCTGATTTGGAAGTGGGGAGAGGGTTGCAGCTTCCACTGGGGTTGGGTGAGGTCCCCATGGGTAAAGATGAGGAGGAGAGGTAGAGGAAAGGAGCACAACGGACAGAGATCTGGTGTGTGTGTGTGTGTGTGTGTGTTTGGAGGAAGACCGTGCAGTAAGAGGGCACAGAGGATTCGTGTCCCTGAAAATTTTTAAGGCATTTTTTTTCTGTCTTCACATCTCTAAGTACACCACTTCTAACTGAATACAATGTCTTAACTGTGTAAAACTGCTAGTTCTTTAACTGTTAGAAATGGGTCTTCAGGCTTTCCTTGTGCTACGTATTTCTTGGGGGAGATTTGTATTTGAAAGTAAGGTTTCTCTCCTTGACCTCTTAACCCTCTTTATTATTCTGTGTTCTCAGTTGGTTCGGCTGTGCAATGAAGGAGCCCGGAAGATGGAAAGGACTGAGATGATGTACACAATTAACTCCCAGCTGGAATTTAAAATTAAGGTATTTAAGGCGTGTCTGTACGGAAACCGATTTGTTAACATGCTCTGGCTTAAGCGCATGTAAATGGTGAGAGGTGGTTGAGGCCAACAGATGCGGATAGGCATTTGCTTTTCAAAGAAGGGCCATAAACTGATAAGAGGGAAAATGGACCCCTCAGTAGCAGATGCTTCTGGCAATTCTGTTTTTGCTTACACTGGTGAGAGTGACCTTTCTCCAGGAATAGAGAAGTTAGGTGTTATCTATCGGCACTTTATTTTCCCCAGGAAAATATAAACTTGGGGCAAAGAGTAGTTAAAATAATAGAATTTTAGAATTGAATGGACCGTTTTAGAAATGTCTTCAGTACTTCTCAAAGCATCTTACAAAACAGTGTTATCTCATGAGCTGGACCAGGGTGTCCTAAATCAAATAACGGTACTCCTTTTCAAGTTTGCATAAAAAAGATTGTTAATGAATAGTTCTTTTCAAGTTTGCTTTTTCCCCATAACTCTTTCTTTAATATGTGCTGCCTGTTGCAGCTTGTCTAATGCTGCTCATTAGCAGATGACAGGTTGAACAATAAGAAGAAAAGGACAATTAATGTCCGAAGGAGGCTATGGCCGGTCCTTTGTTGGCTTAGAGCTGTGTTCTTAATGGATGTAGGTGCGCGACATTGTGATTCTATTCCATTTTGTAGCATACACATTTAATTAATCGATGTAAAATGACCGGCCATATTTTTTTCCTGGTAAAATTGTTCCTAATTCATGCAATGGAATTATTATGGTCAGCATTTCACTATTCTGTAAAGAGCGTATGCTCTGCCATCTCCTACGGTTTGTGGGCTACTTATACAGTAGAGCTACACTCATTTATTTTATAAATGCAGAAATCAAAACTCAGAAGAGAATTTATTGTCAGCATGGTCACTTGGCTAGTTGGTGGTAGAATCAAGACTTGAGGTCCAGGCATCCCCAATATATAAAAACAAAGTGATACGAAAAAGATCAAAACCTATTAGAAAACTGTAAACTAGAAAAACCACTAACCAAAAAGAAACTACAAATGACTCAAACATTTGAAAAGATGTCTTACTTCAATCAGAAGAAAATTGCTGATTGAAAGTAGGATAAATTTTTGTCTTAGATTCATAATAAACCAGAAGTTTGATAACACATTTTATTGGTGAGATTGTAGGGAAAGACACTGTAATATGTTTATACGTCACTTTTATATGTTATATAATTACAGCTCCAGTGGCGGGCAATTTGGCAATAACTATCAAAATTATAAAAGCAAGTTACCATAACCCAGCAATTCTATTTCTATGAATTTATCCTACAGATATACTCATGATGGTATGAAATTATATATATATACCAAGTGTATTAGTCAGCCAAAGGGGTGCTGATGTAAAGTACGAGAACTCTGTTGGCTTTTATAAAGGGTATTTATTTGGGGTAGAAGCTTACAGTCACAAGGCCATAAAGCATAAGTCACTTCCCTCAGCAAAGTCTGTTGCCATGTGTTGGAGCAAGATGGCAGGCGATGTCTGTGAGGATTCAGCCTTCCTCTTACTCCTAAGGCTCATTTCTCAGCTGTAGGTTAGCATAAGGCTTGTCTTTCTCCCCGGGGCTCATTTCTTTTCGGGCTCAGCTGCTCTGCTCTCTTCACAATGTTGGCTGTAGACTATTGGGCTCATTCTCTTCCCGGGGCCTCTGCTGTGTCTACTGGAGCCTTCTCTCTTTCCTCTGCCCACCAAGGGGGTGGGGACTCAATGTCCTACTGAATCAAAACTCTAATCATAATTTAATCAAGTAAAAGTGAAACCTCGGAATTTAATACAATCTAATATGCCCAGAGGAACAGACCAGTTTACAAACACAATCCAATATCTGTTTTTGGAATTCATAAACAATACCAAACTGCCACACCAAGTTATTCACATAGTATTGCTTATATTAGCAAAATTGGAAACAATGTAAACATTAATAGGGGACTGTTTGAATAAATTATACAACACCTAAATCATATAATACTACTTGGCTATTTATAAAAAAAGAATGATGATTTTTAGGTACTGATATGGGAAACTTTCTTCTATTTTGTTAAGTGAAAAAAATAAGGTGCAGAACAGGAGGAAAAAGAGAATATAAAATTTCCTTATGCATAAGAAATCCCTGGAAAGTTGCAGAAGAAACTACCAACAGTCATTACATTGCCTTGTCAGGGGCAGTGGTCAGTGGGTGGGAATTGAGTGGAAGGGAAAGGAGTGGGAAGGAGACTTTTCACTCTCACTTTTTATATCACTTACTTTTTAAAACTCCTATCCCCATACCCCACCAAATTAAATGATCTATTTTTTTTTAATGTATATCAGTAGCTTTGTAGAGGATGAGTTTGGTAGGTGATAAGACCAGAGACAGAAAACCAACTAGGAGACTGTGGAAGCAGACCTGTGGAGGCATGCAGGATGCCTGGAGGGGAACAGTCATATGATGCTACAGGTGTCACACATCCACTTAGGGAATCCAGGATAGGAGCAAGTATGGGAAGTAGGTAATGAGTTCTGTTTTGGCCATATTGGGTTTATGGTACTACCATAGCCACTACTACTTCAAAAATATTGAGTATTTATTCTGAGCCATTGTTACATAGTCTCATTTAATTCTCACAAGAGTCCCATGATATATCCTATAATTATTCCCATTTTGTGGATGGGGAATCAAGCTAGAGATATTAAATAATTTGCTTGAGGTCATATACCAAGAAGGAGTGAAGCTTGGATTTGAACCCGAATTTGACTCTCAAGTGCACGTTGACAGTATAATAATGCTGTTCATTTTCTAGTTTGAAGGGGGAAAGTACATGCATGTGTATGTGTTTCATTTTTAAGTTTGTAATTTTCAAGAAGGGTGCCCTGTCATATTACAGTCCATTGGATTGGCACTTAGGAAGGCAGCATAAATTAAGATCATGGACTACAGCTGGCAGTTCCATTCATAGATCTGTCTTTTACTAGTTGTACGACCTTGGAAAGGAGAGAGGGAGAAGGCACGGAGAGAGAACACAAGGGAGGGGGTGCTAATCAAGGGAATTAGGTCCTAGAGTTCAAGCAGGAGAGCTCATCCTCTGAGACGGGAGGAAAGGAAGGGAGAAAAGTTGACCTCTAAGCTAAATAGAACATCCGAGACCATAGCTGAGGTTTCCTCTCAGATCTTGTGTTTTTTCCAGCAGATTGCTGCTGCCTCTAAAAGTTAACCTCCACCAGAGTTGGGATGGCTTCTTGATTTGTCTCGTTATGGAAAGTTTGACCTTATAGATAAGCTCACGGTGAAGTTGAGGGTCCTAGGACTACACCATGAGCCTTGAATTAACTGTGATTGAGTGGGGTGGTGGTGTGTTAATTGGTGGATGACTCTGCTGGTTAGTGTTTGGGGCCCTTTTAACAAGTAGAATTCCAAGATATAACAGAAGGAATTCTAAAGTGTTAAACTAGGGGTTCTTAACAAGGAATCTGTGAACTTGAATTGAAATTAAAAAAAAAAAAATACATTATTCTTGTGGGGACATGTTGGTGCAGGTGTGATAGATTTATTAAATAATACACAGTATAGTGTGGACTTAGTAAGTAAGGGGTCCGTGGAACAAAAAAGATTAAGAAGCCCTATGTTAAAGAGTCCTTGCCCTTGAGTAGCTCTTCCTTGTCTCACTGGCTGGTAAAATTAGTTCAATTGTATACTGAGGTTAGTTTTCTAGGATGCTAAGCAATGCAGAAGAAAAAGAAAAGTGCCCTCTGTATAAGAATTATTCAGTACTGTGTAGGATGCTTTTCTGTTCATGAGTTTTTTTTTTCATAGTGTTTGGCTTGCAATTGGAAGGAAGATCAGACCACGGTTGTAGTCATACAGCTTCTTAACTAGGGGAATCATTTACGCTCACTTTGGGTGGTTCTGATTTCTTTTCATTTGGTCATTTTAATATATATATATTTTTAATCTGAATGAATTTACCTTCTAACAATAAATTCTGAAACAAAAACAA
This sequence comes from Cabassous unicinctus, assembly GCA_029593785.1. Classification (NCBI taxonomy): domain Eukaryota; kingdom Metazoa; phylum Chordata; class Mammalia; order Cingulata; family Chlamyphoridae; genus Cabassous; species Cabassous unicinctus. The sequence goes on from JAQZBX010007402.1 coordinate 40,301, forward strand.
TGTAGATCAGGTTTTTGTTTTCAAAAGAAGCTACAGACATTGAAGGCCACTGCCAATTTTAGGTGTTTGGTTAGAAATTTATTTTTGCATGGTGGAATATGAGGCTTCTATATAAATAAATAGGCTTTAAAAACAAGCTACTTTCATTCTCTAGCCCCCAGACTGAGAACAGTCACAGGGTGACGTGTACACCAGAACCTCACCATAATGTTTTTCTTGGTTCACCCTAGTGGGTTATATGTTCTAGCAAGATAACACCCTGTCCGAGTAATTATAACCCTTCCACAGGACCTAAACTTACACACAAATCTTTGTGGCCACCTCTTGCATGTGCTGAAGGCATCCTGCAGAGTTATCTAAACTATCTCTCTGTAAGCCGTGAATGTCTCAGCTGCCCCTGTTCGATACTTGTCTGACTCAAGATTTGGGCTTTGGAAACTCCATGAACTTCCTTAATAGCCTCTTTTAAAAGTTTGGAGTCAGCCATCAGCTTTCATCTTCCTTTTGAAACCTTGAGGAAACTAGTGTATAACTGATGAGAAACCTTCTTGTAAAAGCCCTTTATAAATTTAAAACGTATGAAATCTTTTCTTAGCCTTCTCATTTCCTCCCTAATATCCGTAATTTCCTTTAGCTACTTGTTAACCATGGTTCTCTGAAAAAGAATGACATGTGGTTGTACTACACTGCTACTGTTATGCTGAATGTGTCCAGGAACTTGTGCTTATTGTGTGGATACAGTTTTTTAAAGCAGATTTTTGGCAGTAATCGTTCCTGGTATCTTATTTAAAAAAGAGAGAGAGAGCTCTCAAAGGTAAAAATTATTTTGTGGTTTTGAGAGTGTTCCAATTGGCTTGCATAAGACTGAATAAAGAAAAAAAAAAACAGTATGTAATTCCTTTAATAAATCCTTTTCTATAAAATTATGATGAATTATTTTTGAAAGAACTTGATTTTCACATCCCCAAAGTAGCATGCTTCTTTAAGGATGAAACTCCATGAGGAAAACTACCATAAGCTTGAGAACAAGTGTTTTCAACAATATGGTTAAGTAGATAACCAGGTGTCAAAACAGAAGTTTGTGAGAGTTTTTTTCTCTTGAATAATGGCTTTTTAGTTCAAAAAGTGAATACAGACTTTTGTATTTGTCTCTTGTCATCTGCAGTTATCTATGTTTTTCCATGTGTTTAGGGACTGATTTGAGATACTTAAAATAGCCTTCGTTGATACTGAGAGATTTCATTATTCAACTTTTCAATTTTAAGTGCTTCAGTGTCAATCTTCTTTTTCAGTTGTGAGTTAATGGAAGGATCATCTTTTTCAGTTGATCCAATAACATTTTCTCACTGAGTTTTAGTTGTCACTTTGAAAAATTAATAGTTTTCATATTGGAAAATAAATTGTTTTTTCATTTTCTCTTGGAGAATGCACTATACTTTTCTAATTATATTTCACTATTATACACCTGTAAATTAATGATGCATACCATATATAATATATATCATCTGTCTGAATTTAAGTTTTATATTTTGCTTTTGATAGTCTTAAAAGGACTTTAATTTGGCCTTGGGTGTTGAGTCTTTGTCTTCTTTTGTAGCCCTTCCCTTTAGTTTCCTCTTCACGGTGGTTGGTAAAAAGAGGTGAATTGACATCCTATGTAGAAGATACAGTGCTTTTCTCAAAAAGGACATCCAAACAGCAAGTCTACTTCTTTCTCTTTAATGATGTTCTCATTATCACCAAGAAGAAGAGGTAAGCCTTTTTCTTATGTTGCTGGTTATACATCCCAATTTTAAAGTTCTGCAATTCAGATGCCTTTTAAGGGCGATCATCCTTTAAAAACTTGAGTTGTTAAGCATATGGTTTGTACACAGTAGATCATGGTAGCATCTGCATTTCATCTTCTTTAAATTATCTACAATTAAAACTTGAATCACCACCGGCATCATCATTCTAGGCAACTTCTGTTGAGCTTTTACCACGTGTAAGCCACTGTTCTAAGCATTTTACACATTTTTATCATTCTCGCAACATCCCTGGGGTGGCAAGGTTCATATTATTCCCAGTCAGTGTTTTTCAAACTTGCATCTGCCATAGAACCTGTGTATGAGATTAAAAAAAATTGCTCCAGTTGAGGACAGGCTGGGGGTGGGGGACACTCTAGGGCTCCTTGTGTCTTAATTTAAAATTCATTGCTCATAATGATTATTAGTCTAAAAAGTTTCCCTATGATTGGAAGGTTTTAGCCATACTCCTTTCTGAAGGGAATAAAATCACTTGATTCGCAGAGTGTTTGTTCTTATTTCAGGCTTCTGGTTGTCTTTTCATGTTCAGGAAATTGTCCAAGTGGAATATTGTAGAAGCCGTTTCTTCACAGTATTTGTTCTCACCAACTGCCCCCACTCTCAAACCACACACACACACACACTTCAGCTCTGCCTTTCTCTGTGGAGCATTATTATTATTATTATTTTTTATTGTGGGTAAAAATCAAATTTTTCCCAGTACAAACCAATATTTGTAAAATGGTATATAAATATATATGCATATATGTGCGTTTGGAACATTATTAAATGTACCCAATATGTGTAGGATTGTAAAATATTTTCCTGTTGGTTCTACATAAATATTCCATCTTTCCTAGCACATGAACTTAGAATAAAAACATAAATCTGTGGTATGTTATTTCTGCATATGAAGAAAATGATAGTGGGTTGAATATGGTAGGAGCAGGAATAGTTCATGGGGTACAGTTTAGGAAAGGGGAAGAGAATTGTGGAAACAGATGTCCAAGAAAATACAAAATAAAAGCCAAAATTTATCATGAAATATTTACTTAAATGATAATTCTGACTTGCTGAAATTTCAGTTTGGAAATTCGAAATAAATTGAAACAGAGGTTGAGCTTTTTTTTTTTTTTTTTTTGCTCCTTTTAATCAAACCATATTATGTAATTATTTCAGCTGTTTGGCTGTTTAGCAGAAATGAAAATTTCATATGGTCTACCATGAAAAGCCATCCTGTAAATATGACTATGATAAAATATATAATGATGCTGATGATTATTTTTCATACTTAGGAAAATGGTGTTTCTGTATCTGTAAGGAGCCATGATTTCTTGATTACCTGGGCAGTTTAATTCTAGTAGCTAAGTAAATTTTACAAATTAAAATTGGAGAGGAATTATTGCTTTTGTATTTTTATGTTTTGTTGGTTTCCTATGAGATAGCATGTTTCCTTGGCTTTCTTGGAGATGTTTTGTTTTTAGGGGACAGTAATTATATATGTCTCTACAAGTGCCAGAACTCTTGACTTTTAACATCTTCCAGCTGTTGAAATATTTCTTCTGTCTCCATGGACCAAAAGCATTAACCAAACTTTTTATTTTAATGATAAAATGTACATTGACAGTACCAAGCTAATTTTAAACTCTAAATCTAGCTTTGATTATGATGTCTCAATGACTTTGATACAAAATTAAGGGTATTTAAATCAGTGCAACTTTTATTCTTGAACTTATACAGAAATACCCAATAATTACAGACTTCTGAAAGTTAGAATTAAGACATATGCTCTTCTACTTGGCAATGTACTTTGCCCTCCAGGGAAGATATTGCCTTTATATTTAATGTTGCACTCAAAACCATCCCACATTTATTTGCTCAGATATGTTTTAATTTGTATTACTAATAAACGAAAGAGCAAGATATACAGTTCCAATTGAGAGGGCAACCTCAGTACCAAACTTTGCCTTAACCCAAATGCATTTACTTATTCTTACCATGTATCTTGTCCTATATTTGGTATTCTTAACTCAGGGAATAGCATTGGAGGTCCAAGTTGTTTACAGCCTGAATATGTGGTAAGGGTGATAAGCAGACTACAGAGACTTGATAAACAGAACTTGGTTTAAAAATGTACAGTATGCACAGCCATATTTACTTGTTAGCTTTAAGGAGGCAACTGCAAATGCTTTGCATGCCAGAGGCAGCAGTGAAGGAGAACAAGGGCTTTGAGCAAGGTAATGATTTAAGCTCAGCTGTGAGGTACAGATAAAGAATACTGACCTATGCCTGCCCTTTAGGGCTGATCTAGCCACCCGCTGCCAAAATGTAATTGCAGGATTCAGTCAAGGAGCTTTGCCGGTGGGTCTCCAGTGGTTTTCAGCTTCTGGGAGGCTTCCAGCTACTGAGATAGGAACTCTTCCTCCTCTGATACAGATGAGCCAGTGGTTTATACTGGCACGTTCCACAGATTGCAGGGGTATGACTGCCTCACTTTGCAGTGCGTGAACAACTGCTCGTGCTTGCAGAGTTGGGCTTGGCTGGTGACCACGGGGGCGTCTTCTAGAACAGGAATTTTAACTTTTTTGGAATAAAGTCTTTGGGAGCTCAGAGCTGCTTGTGAGTCACTGTGTTAAAAGCCTGTTTTACCAAAAGTCAAAAGGACGTGTGGTCAGTTTGATTACTGTGGATGAGAAAGCGGATTTGATTGTATTTGAAGCTTTGACTGGAGGAGTACCTGGATCTACTAGAGCAGGGTTCTCAGCCTCGTCACTATTAACATCGTGGACCAAATAATTCTTTCTTGTGGGAGGATGTCCTGTGTGTTGTAGGACGTTTAGCAGCATCCTCGGCTTCTACCCACTATTGGCAGTAGCATGCCCTCTCCCCCAGCTGTGATGACCAGAAAGTCTCAAGACATTGCCACATGCCCCTGACAGAGGGGCAAAATAAACTCCCAGTTGAGAACTGTTGTGCTCAAGTGATGGCTTGCTGTAAAGCAGCTTTGCCTTCAGGGTAGCAAATGTGTGCAATATATCAGATCCAACCCAGCAGTAACAGAAATATTGTAGCATATAATTAAGAAATCATTATATTTTACTCATATATTAAAAACCGATAACTTATAATTTCCTATTTGTGCCTAATAACCTCTTATAATTACTTACCCATTATTTACTACACCCACATATACAATGTCATGGTTTAAATACATTGTCCCCATTTTTGAAATGAGAAAAGTGAATCCAAAGATTCACTGACAACTGTCTTTTTATCCTCATTTATAACTGTCTTTTTTTAAAAAAGATTTATTTATTTGTTTATTTCTACCACCGCCCCCTTGTTGTTTGTGCTCGCTGTCTGCTCTCTGTGTCCATTTGCTGTGTGCTCTCTGTGTCTGCTTGTCTTCTCTTTAGGAGGCACCGGAAACTGAACCTGGGACCTCCCAGATGGGAGAGAGGCCCCCCCCCCAATCGCTTGAGCCACCTCACCTCCCTGCTTTGTTGTGTCTCTCATTATTTTTCCTCTTTGTGTCTTGTTGCGTCAGCTTGCCGTGCCTGCCTGTCATGTCAACTCGCTGTCTTGCTTGTCTTCTTCAGGAGGCACCAGAAACTGAACCCGGGACCTCCCATGTCAGGAGCTCAGTCGCTTGAGCCACATCCGCTTCCCAGAACTGTCTTTTTATCCTTGTTCAGAACATCTCTTATATCTGGATTAGGTCTTCCCACCCATTTTCTTCTTCTTTTTTAAAAGATTTATTTATTTATTTATTTATGCCCCCCTTGCTGCTTGTGTTTGCTGTGTCCATTCGCTGTGTGTCTTTTCCGTGTCTGCTTATCTCCCCCTTGCTGTGAGGTCCCGCTGCATCAGCCCACCGCGCCACGCAGCCAGTGTGCCCTCACAAGGAGGCCCCGGGAAGCGAACCCAGGGCCTCCCATATGGTAAACGGGAGCCCTGTCCATTGAGCCACACCTGCTTCTCCCCGTTTTCTTCTGAAGCTAAACACAAAGTCTCCCTCCTGCAGCCCATCACCATTACCTCATTTAAACATATAATTAAGAAATGTGCTGTAAAGTCTTAAGCTAGTTCTGGAACACATATTTTTAACATTCATGCCATTTTTCACAGATTTCTAAATGTCAGCAGTGTCATGTGACTTGAACACCTCCATTTGGTGTCTCACAAGTTACCCCCACGGCCACATCTTTTCATTCAAACCTGTTCCTTCGCCACAGTGTGTTCCCACCTCCATCCACGGTTGCTCCAGGGTCTCCCTTTTCCTCACCGTTCTCCTACTTGCAGTCCCTCACCAGTCTTCTAAGCAGCCCATGGAATTGTTCTCTCCACTCACACTGCCACCACCCAGAGCCAGCGGCCTTGAGTTCTGCCTGTAAGATACACCTAACCAGATACAGGCCATCGCAGAGTGGGTGGATTCACGCCTCCTTCCGTTCTACGTTCCACTGCCAGCGTGTTCCTTTTCAAAAACAAATCAACTCATATTCATCCCTTGTAAAAAGCACTTCTGAGGTCTTACTTTGCACTTAGCATAAAAGCCTCCCTGAACACCATCTGCTCCTTTTGTAGTTTCTCCGACCACCTTTCCAGCCTGGAATAGTCTTCCTCTCCTCTAACCCCACCTGTTCCCTAAACCTTTCCTAGGCAAAGCCCCTTTCATCCTTCAGTTCTTAGTGAACTGTCACATCCGCTGTGTGTTCTTATCCAAACTTCTATAGTAGATTTCTTTCTCCTGCTCTGGGGTCCCATGAAGCCTCTCCTGTCAAACATTTGGTGTTAATTTAAGTGTCCATGTCTGTCTTGTTCAACTTTGTCCTCAGTGCATATGCTGGCTTCTGATCCATAATGGTGATTTTAAAAATACTTGTTGAATGGGAACCAATTGTATGGATGGTTAATTATAAAGGATTTAAATGACTGCATTACTAAGGGGACAGGCTTACCCACCCCCCCAAGCTAAAATTCCCTTCACTTCTCTTTTATTTTTGAAAGATATGTGATTTTTATATTCTACTCCCTTATATATACATTTCCTCCCCAAGATGTCCCCCTCGTCTGGTTGCTTGTTGTTTTTGTTCATTGTCTGCTCATTGTTGTTTTTTCTCGTTTTCTGCTCATTGTCTGCTCTTTGTCTGTTTCTTCTTTTTTCTTTAGGAGGCACTGGGAACCGAATCTAGGAGCTCCCATGTAGGAGGTGAATGCCCAACTGCCTGAACCAACTCCACTCTCATATACACTTTTAATAAACATTTTTAATTACTTAATTTTGACAAAAACAAATCTGGGGGAATGGATGTGGCTCAAGCAGTTGGGCATCAGCCTCCTACATGGGAGGTCCCGGGTTTGGTTCCCGTTGCCTCCTAAAAGAAGACTAGCAGACAGTGAGCGGATACAATGAGCAGACACAACAAGCAGACACAATGAGTAGACACAGCGAGTAGGTAGGCAGACAGATGAGGGAGCCATCTTGGGGGGTGGAGCAAATCTGGAACTTCATTATGTAGGTTCTCACAGCCTCTGGAGTTTTACCCATATACTTAATCATAATATCACATACCTCAATGTAAAAAACATTTACGACAATATTTTCAAAATTGTGCTCTATAGAGGAGTTTTTTCTTTGTTTGTTTGGTTTGATTTGTTGATTGGTTTTTTGGTTGTCTTCTTTGGGAGATTCCCTATTAGATCACTTAGGAAGTTTTTGGTTTCTAGTGAGAATTCCCAGATACTGCACACGTTGCTTGCAGTTACTCAAGCAATGAAGATGCTTACTTCTCTCACAAACATGAGGACTGTGAGTGGGCAGTCTAGGTTCAGATCAGGATCCCAGCCTCCTTCCACTCTTCAACTGTACTGTTCTCTCAGTTGGCTGGTAGCCATCTGGCATATAGCTTCATGGTTTTAGATGCCTCCTGAAACACTAGGTATGATTTTATTCATACCTAGAGCAGGGCATGGGTAAGAAACAGTGACCACTCAAAGGGCCTTTTCCTCAGTTGGCTTTTCTTTTTTATCAGCAGAGGAGAACCTTTCTCAGACAATCCCCAGAAGACTTCTTGTATTTCATGAGTCAGTGTTGGGTCACAAGATTTCTGATCAAACGGGAGCCTGGAAATAGGGAAGTAGGAGAGCCATGATTGTTTTGGGCTGGTCCTGATCCATCCCTGGGGATGGGGCACACTGGGCTTGATGGCCAAGGAGGCAGGGGAGGATGACAGCCAAGGAGGCAGGGGAGGATGACAGCTGAAGAGGTCATAGTGCCAGCCACACCACGAAACTCCCGTTTCCACAGAGCATTCCTACTAACCGATGAGTCCTTTGGTCAACAGGAAGTGACCTGTTAGATGTACTGATTACCATCTTCCCTCTGGGGTGAAAGGGCTGGGATCATTACTTTCAAAGGAGACAGAGGTGCCTGGAGTTACAGAACCCACTTCCTCTGGTTGTGCTTGTCATCCAGCTGTGGTTCCTGGGAGTATCTCCTTGGTTGTTGCCTGTTTGCACCCATCAGCCCAGATATGCCCTTCAGCACATTTAGGGCTCACACGTAGATGAGCTCGGTCTGGGCGGTTGGGCACAATACCAAAAGAATGCTGAAATCTAGTCTAGTCTAGTTATCAACAAAAGGAAAAAAAAAAAGAAAACTTTTTGTTTCTTTCGTTCTTCTCCTTGGTCCTCTACCCCCAGTGATCTGGCCATGATATTTTCGGGCATTCCTTATAGTTAGATCAGCAATAATAGTAATTATGGTGGTCAGAGCCTGTTTTATCTGTGTACAGTGTGGCATTCATTTACTGTGCTCAGAATTTATATGCAACATACCACTGAATTATCAATGAGCTATGTACTAGTATTATGTCCATTTTACTGATGAGGAAACTGAGGCAACAGAGTAAAAGTGTCTTTTTTCAAAGTCTCTCAGCAAAGCCAGGATTCTAATCTGTCTCTGATTCCAGAGTCTGCTCTCTTAACAATTTCTCTGTGTTCATTACTTTTTTTTTTTTTTTTTTTAATGGCTTAAAACAGCAGAACTTTATTCCCTCACAGTTCCTGGAAGCCAGAAGTCTGAAATCAAGCTGTTGGCAAGACTGGTCCCTTCTGAGGCTCTGAGAGAGACTCCTTTCCTTATCTCTCGTGGCTTCTGGTGGCTGCCGACAAGCCTTGGTGTTCTTTGCTTGTAGCTGCGCAGCTTCAGTCTCTGCCTCCGTCCCCATGTGGCCTCCTTCCCCATGTCTTTGTGTCTCAAACCCCCCTTTCTTTTCTCTTATAGGGATGCTAATCATTGGATTTAGGGCCCACACTAAATCTAGAATGATCTCATAACAAGACCTTAATCACAGTAACTTAATTACATCAGTGAAGACCCTATTTCCTAAGGACAATTCCCAGGTAGCAGGGGTTAGGACTTGAACATACCTTTCCGGGAGCACACTGCAACCCACTGCAGGGGGGTTGGGAGGTTAATTACTCTTTATTTAGGTCAAATGACTTACATATTATCTTATCTATCGTGAAGGTTTCTGTAAGGGAAAACACTCCTTTTTCTTAGGAAATTAGGAAAATAGTAAGTTTAGAAAATTTTTGTGAATTAAAAAAAAAAAATTACCAAGAAATATAATTATATACGAAATTTGTTATCCATATTTCCTGTTTCTTGTATATCATCTGTTAAGACTGATTGTTAGTAATTTAAATTTTAAATATCTACTATTTAATCATTTCTTTCTATATTGATATCCATTAATAGATTGACTCCTTTATGGATATTAACTGATCACCGCCTTCATTGGCAAATTTTATTTTCACATAGGCTTCTCTGACAAAATCATATACTAGAAGATTATTCCTACAATTTTAATCTACAGTCATTTGGAATTAAAAAACAGGTGTCTGGGCTCCATCCTAAGAGATTGTTATTCAGCATATCTTGCATGGGGCATTGGAATCAGAAATATTAACCAATATTAACCTCAAATAATTCTTCTGTAGGTGGTATATAGATACATGTTGAGAAACATTATGTTTGTTACTTAATAATTTCATTTTTCTAAGATATTTTCAGCCTACCCCCGCCCCCATCTTACAGTGTCACTGGAAAATGTAACCTAGAAGCCTACACCTTCTTTGGTTTGAGAGACCACTTTTCCAAAGCAAGTGTTTTAGTGAGTCTTTTCATAATGTTACCAATTGTAGGAGGAAACTAGGACCATTACCAAATTCTTTGCAAGCTTTCCTCTGCCTTTAGCTAATCTACCATCAGAGTATAGGGGAGGATGGTTTCCTTTTCATAACATTTCCTTCCTGTAGAAATTTAATACAGCAGCTTTCCTGATTCCTAGTTCCTGGTGCCCTAAATATTGTGTATATTGGCATAGCTTGAGCCCTGGAACATGTTACAAGTCCTAGGATTTTCTGTCATAGAGAATTACCAAATCATTAGCATAAGTTCAGGGATTTAAGTGAAAACTTGTGTTTTCCCAAGTGGTTTGAATGCCCAGTGGCTTAAAACCGAGCAAGCTCTCTGGAAAGGGTCATGGCCTGGTTTCGTAGTGTTTTGAGTTTTGCCTTCAGAATGCTCTTTCC
>JAQZBX010007403.1:7591-19301 GCA_029593785.1 Cabassous unicinctus
AGTGCTGGCCTGCACAGGAGCATTGGCCTAGCAAGATGATGTAGCAAAAAGAGACAGAGAGGAGAGACAATAAGAGACACAGCAGACCAAGGAGCTGAGGTGGCGCAAGAGACTGAGCGCCTCTCTCCCACTCCAGAAGTTCCCAGGATCAGTTCCCACTGACGCCTAAAGAGAAGACAAGCAGACACAGAAGAACACAGAGAGCAGACAGCGAGCACAAAAACAATGAGGGGAGGGGGGAATAAATAAATAGATAAATCTTTAAAAATAATGTGTTATATACCTACAATGGAATATCATTCAGCCATAAAACATAATGGAGTTCTGATACATGTGACAAGATGGATAAACCATGAAGACAGCATGATGAGTGAAATAAACCAAACACAAAAGGGCAACTGTTATATAATCTCACTGATATGAAATAATTAGAATAAGCAAACACAGAGTAAGAACCTGGAGTATAGGTACCAGGGGCCAGGTTGGGGGTAGGGGTTGGTGAGTTAATACTTGAGTTTTAGAGTTCCTATTTGGGTTGGTGGTAAAGTTTTGGTAATGGATGGTGGTGATAGTACAGTAGTGTGAATGTAATTAAGAGTACTGAATTATATATGTGAATGTAATAAAAAAATGGGGAAATTTTAGGTATATATGTTACTAGAAAAAAATTTTTAAAACACAATAACAACATAGGACTATACAGTACAAACTGCCAACCCTAAAGTAAATGATGTACTATAGATAATAGTACAATTATCATTAATAGCACAATTATAAAAATGTTCTTTCATGTATTATAACAAATATACCACACTAATGCAAGGTGTTAATACTAGGGTGGCATATGTGAAAAATGCATTTTATGTATGACTTTTCTTTAAACCTACAACTTCTCTAACAATTAAAATATAATCAGGGCCTCCTGGTACTTACCACAGGCTGTGTTCTTGCACTGAACGTATAGAAAAAGGAGGCAGAGTAAGCTTATGCCGTATACACCTCATCCCAGGCCTTATGTGTGGTCTGAATTGTGAATGGGGGAACATTGTGAATGGGGGAAATATATATATATAAAATATATATATATAATCAAAGGATAATTTTTACTAGTCAAAACTGCCAATGAGATCCTGCCATGAGGATGCTGTGATTTAATAAACTTTTATCCCTGAGTAAGATATAGAGGATGAATCACTCAAAGGCAAATCCCTCTAGCTTCTGACTAGAACTTAAGAGAAAATAAGGAAATAAAATTGTATACCTGCTCTTCCTCACCATCTGGTTTAATGTTCCATGATTGGGGAGTGAAATTTGTGAAATTTTTATTTTTTCTTGAAATGTTTATTTGTCTCTGAAGAACAAAATTAGGAAAGGAGCTCTTCTACATATGGTATCATCTAGCTTCTGTAACAAAAAGAACAAATTATATAGGGTGACCATAAAGTTATCATCCGCATGAGACAAATTTGAGAATAAAAGCTAACAGTAACCAAGAAAACAGATCTAAACAGAGGTGTATAGACACTCTATTTGTATTACAAATTTATGTAGTCAGCCCTATACTGGACTTACTGTGTTTTTGATAGGGTTTCCATCTCTGGCTTCAGGTACTTCAGGTGCCTGGCTTCAGGTGCCTGCTCCATCATCCACCATCCTATCTGCATCTCAGTCAGTGGAATGAGATCAAGGAGAAATGAGAGAGATGGCTCATTCCTTTAAAAGACGTGGCCTTGGCATAGAACACATTACTCCTTCTCTCACCCCATTGGGCAGAGCCTAAATAAAAAACATGGTCCCACTAGGGGCAAGAGAAATTGGTAAATGCCATTTTTAACTGGATGACTATGTTAAAGCACAGAAATTCTTTTATTAAATGACAAAGAGAAAAATAGGTATTTTTGGACAACTACTGCTAGCATTCTTTTCCACGGATACTAAAAAAACAATATTGTTCTGGACAAAAATAGAGCTACTAAGAATAACATCACATCCATCCCATTTGGAAGAAGTTGAATCACCCTACTTTTCTCTTTGTCTATCCCAGGATGGAAAACATGGTTACTAAGCATCTGTGACAGTGTCCTTGATGAATCAATAACAACATATAAAGAGATTTTCATCTTGAGTAAAAGTCTACAGGGAGAGAATTGGAGGAAAGAGGTTCACATTCCCAGTAAGTGGGTTTCTCTTATATTATAAAAACCCAATTTAAAAGCATTTATTTGACTCATGTATATGAATAAGCTAGGGGAAAAATGAAGTCATATTCTATAGTTTGATATATTTAATACATAGATTTATGTGTCAAATACTATGTGTGTTATGTGTAAATCTTTAGCATTAATTCATTTTCTTTGAGAAAATAATCATGTATAGTGGGGAAAATTACACTCAGGCTATGTACTGAAGTATTATTTAGGGCTGACCTTCAGCAATAATTTGAGGAAGCTAGAAAGAAAGGCTTGGAAAATATGCTTCCACATCCTCTTTTCATACTAGCTTCTTTATCTCATTGTCGGGAGATGATTTTTAACAGAATTTTGAAACATCATATCCTTGTTCCAGGCAATGGAAACATACAGTGGCAGGAAAACAACTTCATTTTTGAGGTTGCAAAATGTACCTAACTTGAAAGAATCCCTGGGAAATGTAACCTCTGATGGAGCAGGGATGTGTCAGGCCAAAACTGAGAAGAGAGCTCTGCCTCTAAAGTTAGTGCCAGTGGAAGGCATATTGAACACTGAGAGGAAATTACAGTCTCTGCTGCAGTGCTAAGAAGACCCAGGGAGAGGTGCAATAATTGAATATGCCTCCTTTTTCTCTAATAATTGGAAGTAGGTTTCAGAAAGAGAGAAAAGATGATTGATAATAACTCAGCAAAATAATCAGCTATTTTTTAAAATATAATGTGATCTTTAGCCCATAATCTAGTATTAAAAATGACAGATGTATTTTATTATTGAAATTTGGAACTCTGGAAATAATATTCTTCACATTTCGTTTATTATGATGTGCTCCACATTAAAAACCAATATATACTTATTAATTTACAATTGATTCATTCTCAAGGGGTATTGATTATACCTTTAGGAATGGTTCTGATTTAGAAATTTCATTGAAATAATTAGGACTCTCTGACACATAAAAATAAGTTGATTAATCATCAAAACTTTTCTTGTGAAGCTAATAATCTAATTTCATTTCATTTGCCATGTTTGTGATAAAGTTGTCTCTTACCTTTCATCTTCTGAAAAAACTTTTAAGAAGATTAATATTTAAAATTTGATCTGAAAGGTTTTTTTTGAAAACATCTGTTCCTTGTCAAATATTAAGAAGAAAAGATGAGAAATAATTCATTTTATGGCAATAACACCAGTGACAATGAGCCGTGAAGGGTTTTATTTTTATAATAGAACTAAATCAAGAAGCAACTATAGAAAAGTGGAAACCCCATGAGCTTGTAAAGCATACAACTGTAATCATCTCTGATCTCTCCTTCTTTCACAGCAATGACATCACTTCAAACAAAACTATTTTAAAAGAAGTAATGAAAGCCCCCATATATAACATCTTTAAGCCCAGAAAAAGTCAATTATTTTAATGAATACAAAACAAAGTCTAATGAGTGACATTAAGTAATGTGAGCACAATTTCCATTTTTACCTCCCTTTTAGGAAAATGTCTTTATGCTTTATTTTACTAATAATGATCTAAAAATATAACAAACTTTACAATGGTAACCAGCAGTGTTTGTAAGTTACAAATTTGGTTCCCACACAAGACAGTTATTTGTTTGTTCTATAGGGAAAAATTTCTTGATTCAGTAATAGAATATATTGAAATACAACATTTATTTCCAGCACCTTGCTTGTAATAATTCTAAAGTTAACTTTGAGAGTAACTGGGATGGTTTCTAAATGATACTATACAATATAATGATCAATAATTGTTGCACAATAGTTATTTATTTGGCAACTTGCTAAAGCAGTAGAAACAACTCTTACAAGTGAAGTAAATATGGAGTTAAAAGAGGATGATATTGAGGATTAAATGCTATAGCTGTTTTATTTTCTCTTAGGTTTTATTGAGCCACAATGCACATATGGCAAAATTCACTTTGTTGATGTACAGTTTAGGTTTTGGTAAACATATGCAGTCATATATTCACCATCACAATCAAGATATACAAAAGTTCCATCACCCCAAAAGATTGCCTCATTCTACCACTTTGCAATCATTCTATCCCCCACCTCCAGCCCTTGGCCACCACTGACGTATTTCCTTTCCCTATGCATTTGCCTTTTCTAGAATGTCACGTAAATGAAAGTATATACTATGTTCACTTATATATGTTCACTTATTGAGCCTCTCTCATTGAAGATCCATCCATGCTGCTGCATATGTAAGTAGTTCTTTCCTTTTCATTTTCCATTAGCATTCCATTTTAGGAGTGTATCGAGCTGATTTATCCATTAGCAAGGTGAAGGATATTTAGATGATTTTCATTTTTTGTGAGTATGAATAAAGCTACTATAGTCATTCACATAAAGGTTTTTCTGTGAAATATTGTTTTTGATTCTCTTGGTTAAATACCTAGGAGTATGGCTGGATATTTTAAGTGTAGGAATGGTTTGATAAGAAACTACCAATCTGTTTCCCAAATACCTGTGCATCAGGAATATATGAGAATCCCAGTTGCTCCACATTGTGTGCCAGCATATGTAATTGCCAATTATTTTACTTTTGCCATTCTAATAGATGTAATGGATGTAACTTCTTAAGTAAAAAGTAACTAGAGCAAATTAATGATTTGAACAGCTATTTAATTGAGTATAAAGAATGTCTAGAAAAATGATTTTCTCTTATGTTCTTTTAAAAAATAAAACTAGTATTCTGCAGAAGAAAGTAATAGATATTCTCATTGTTGATAGTAAAGTAGCACTTTGGGTATTTTAAAGTTTTATGAATTGACAAATTTTGTTATCATGGTACATCAGAATACTGATGTAGAATAGATAAGTTCAGTAGATAAGTTAATAGCTATCTGAACTTATTCATTATTTCAAAAACAAAACATCTGGATAGCACCTGAAATTATTTTTTTTCAATTTGGAAATTTAGTGGGCATCCAATTTGTTTCTGAATTAAATTTTTGTAGGCAATTTCAATTGAATTAAATTGAAATGAAGTACCTGGTTTCTTAAGCATTGTATCTTTGGAAAAAGGAATGTATATAGCCTTACTCACATAGTAGGGTTTGGAATATAAACAAAATTGTTACATATTTCAAACTGCAATGTAGAGTTAGCAAACATAAAAGCTCTCTCTATAAATTAAGTTCAGCACAAATATGTCCATCTATATCTTTGCTTCAGATATCAGTTAACAAGCACAGGGTAGAATTTCTGAAGTCCACTGCCTAATTCCAATCTTAGCAATGTTTTATTGTATGAATCTCATCAGTGATGGAGGCACTTCTATACCATGATTTTATGTATTTGGCAATAGCCCATCTTGTTGTACTTATATAGGGGTAGAATTAACAATTAAAAGTTGACCCGCTATTTTAAAGACATTCTAGGGATGCACAAATCTGGTACTTTGCTGACCCCCCACCCCCATATGAAAATTCTCTTATTCTAATTTTTGTGTTTTGATTACATACCAAAAAAGGAATAAATGAATAAAAAAACCATAAAGCATCATATGGGAGAAACACATGACAAAGAGCTTCAACTCGTAGCATCAGTTGTTCTAATTGAGATTTATTGCTATGTGACACTTTTCACTGAAATAATGTAAAAACTTGTATAAATAATAATAACAACAATAGGAAAAATAATAGTGTCTGATCAACTTTTGGATGCTTTTTATCTTAATGGTTGTTTCAGTTCTTATTCCACATCATTGACATTGAGTAAAAATGTTGACAAATTAATTTTTTTAATTAAGTAGAAAGTAACTATTAATATTACTATTTTATAGAAATATTATAATGTATTTACTACTGAAAATAAGTCTTCAATTTTAAGTTAATTGCTATATCCATAACCTGTCTATGCAAAGTAGATACATATAAATGGAATTTGTCACTGCACTTTTTCTTCCTTTTAATACTCAATAATCATATAAATAAAACTGTATTTATTAGATTGAAATTGTCAGGAAAATGTAATCTTAATAGTCACTAGGTAGATTTTTCATACAGAAATATTCATTGAAAAAATAGTTGTTTCCATATTTTCTTCTTCCTTTACATTTTCCTTTAAATGAAGAAGATTGTGCCTATCATTTCATTGCTCCAGAAAGACTCAGATTTACCAGAGACAATGTGGTATATTTTTATGCTTTAAGACTAAATTTAATGTGCCAGAATATAACAAGGGCACAAAGACAAAGAGATGATGATACCTGTCAAACTCGACCAAGTTAATTAGGATAAACTGACATGCAGGAAGCTAATTGTGTCAGATGAAATATCACACATTAATTATATGTTAAAGAGATCTGATACCAACTTTAACCCAATCATTTATTATTGTAAAACTTCTAGCTACTTCCATATGTGGAATCTGTTTGCCATCTTGATGTTTTAGAAAGAGATATACAATCCAAAAATTAAATTTTGATACTTAAGACTCCAAATTTATACGGCTGCTCACATATTACATAGACTAAGAAAACAAGAGAGATGTATAAATGCTCAGAAGTAAAAATTTTCACCCAAGATTTATCTTAGCGAGAAACCAAATGGAAAATTGATTGTCTGTGGTTAAAAAGGACAAGTTAGAAATAATACCATCCCAAAATAGAATGCCAGTTTTCTCAATAGTTATTCAATAAAATTTTGTTGAATAACTTTTTTTTAATTCTTTCCCTATTAAACCTGAACTGAAACATGTGATCGCATATTTAATTTTATAGAATGTATTGAATTCAAAGGTAACTATTGAGAAAGTTTCCAGTGAAAGATCTCCATCTAAAAATTAACTATTAGAGATATAATCCTATAGACAAAAAAAGTTCTCAATAAACAAAAAAATTGTACATATATATGTGTATGCATATGTATATATATATACTAAGATGTTAGACTTGATTTATACTTTGCTGATATGGCTAATTTGATATGTTGAGGTGGTGAAGGTCTAAAATAGAAACTGAAGTTGAAACTAATATATTTTAACACTTCTGTTTTGTAGTTACAGAAGTTGTGGGTAGGAAGTTAAAATTGGGAGATTACCAATTTTAACATTAAGTTTAGATCTGAGATTGAAACCAGCTCAGTCATCTATTAGCTATATGACATTGGACAAGTTACTTGTACCATAGATCTTATCCTAACTATATGGATATTTTTGAGTGGAAAAGAGGGCATTATTATTAAATATGCAAGGACATTAGGAAGAGACCCAGACTATCCCAGGCAAACCAGAAATTTATTGTCACCTTATTACCAAGCAAGAGCTCACTGCCCAACATGTACAGAGGCTAATACTATGACCTCAGGAGTTTAAGAAAAGATTTTTATCACAAGCCTACTGCTGGCAAGGAAACAAGAGTTAAGACTCAAGTCTATCTCCTCAATCTGAAAATTGAGGGAAGTTTTATGTGATGAGAACAATGGGAATCCAGTTTGGCATATTTTGATTGGTTGTTTATAGAATTTTCCATACATGGTGGAGTCAACGTTTTGACCGGTTCTTCCTTGTTGAGAGATCCTTCACATTTTATTTGTTTCTGAGGGCTCTTTTTCCCCATATTCTTTGTTCTGAGGAAGGAGATTTTTGTCCCTAATGTCTCATGTGTCATCCAAAGGACAAGGATCTGAGTTTCTCCATATGATCCAGTTTATAATAAGTGGTCAAGCTTGATACCCGAAAAAAAAGCTCAGAGAATGCTTTAGTCATGTGAAGAGACCTGATAAACTGGTTTTGGTCTTGTCCTATTCTTCACTGTAGTAATAAACTAAGCCCATGACTCCTGGTTATCTCACCTATGGTTTCAACCCTATTTATAACTTCTCAGCTTCACTTTCTTCATCTGGAACAGTCTTCTGTTGGTTTGCCTATCCAATTACAAACTTGTTAGAAATAAGTCCTGCTTCTAAAGTTTGTGCGTGCTTCAGATATTGTGCCTTCAGTGACAGATATTACAGTGATTAGAATGTCAAGGCATAGAATGGATTATTTGCTTATTTCAGCATAGAATAAGATCCTGAAATAGAGACAATCTTTGGTATAAGCTGGCCAGTCTGAAAGTTTATGGGTGGCTTTAGGTCAATTACATAGCTCATTGCCTTTTTGTGCTGGTAGGTCCAGGCACAAGTTTGCACTTTGGCAAACTGAAGAAGCTGAAATGTCTGATACCTTATAATTAGCATGATGTTTACAAAACTGAAAAAGTGATATCAGAAAGGAGGAATTGGGAAAGTCTGAGGAATTAGGAAAATCAGTTCCTAACTCCTCACAGACATCTCTTACAAGTAGAGCCTCAGTTGAATTGGTTCTGGGCCTCATAGTGGACTTGGTGGAAGTTGTTCATGGAGATATGAATGGAAATGCACTTGTTCTTCCTGCTACATTGCCCTATTACTTTTCAAACATATGTAAGAATTGATACTTAAAGTTGCACTGTTTACTTGCCAAACTTGGGCTTGATAAGAGGCTACACCAACATCTCTTAGATAACTCAACACAGGAGGTCAACTAGTTGAGAGGATGGAGTGAGAGATCCCTCAGATACTAGCAGCAGTGAGTTTAGAAAACAGTCTTGGAAAATAAAACAGCCAGTCTCCACATGTCTGATGATGAAGACCTCACACTTCATTTTCCAAAATTCTAACATATCCCTGGCAGAAGGATAAACCCTGTAGGTGACCTGTGGAAATAGACTTTACCCATGGAGAGATACACATTGGATGAGAAGGCTGTCTCCAAATGACAAATATTCTATATACTATTAATGACAATTTGCATGAGCTATGCTCACTAATATGACCCACAGTCTGTTTTCTCTCCTGTTTAAGTGACAGGAGTGCCCCTGATCTTCTCCAAGACAGGGATTCCTATTTGGGCTGAGGAATATCTATGTGCTTTCAATGCTGTTTTCTGGAACTTCATTTCTCTCTCTGCCATCATTAATTTTTCCCTGCTAGCTGGAACATTCGCATTGGCATACAATTACAACTTGTTCCAGTGTATCTCATTATTTTAAACACAGAAACCTTTAATTTTTCTGGACCCAAAACTCCTTGCAATCTCTATTGTCCTCCTCAGTACCATTTCTCTGAAGGTTTGTTAGCAGTTTTCTTCCCCTCTGTACTTGTATTCACTTTTCAACACTCTTAATCATATCTTTCCTAACCCACTACAAAATTCTACCTGCTTTCTCTTTGCTATTCCAATTTTATTTTCCTTTACCCAGCAATATTGATTTTCTAAATGTAATTCATGTTATTTATTGCTCCCCTGATTAGACCCACCCAATAGATTTCCATTAAGTTTATGAGGCTCATAAGACACTTGGTGCTCTGGATCTGTCTTCGTCTATCATTGTCTCCCTTATTCATAATCCCCAGACACACAGATTTACTTTTTCCCTTGATGACGTCAAACTTGTTCTAACTCAAGAATGTTGTACTTTCTGTTCCACCTAATTAAAATTTCTCTGCAAAACTCTTACCTTCATCTTCTTTGACCATCCAGATCACAAATAAAGTCTAGTCCACTGAAAGAATTACCTAGATCACTCCATTTAAAGAACTATCCACCATGACTTTCTCTCAACCGTATTTCCTATGTGATTTAGTTTCATACCATTTGCTGTTGTAGGAAATCTCATGTTTATTTGTTCACCTTTTATGGAATGAGCTCCAAAGGGAGAAAAATGAGATTTTCTTTGTTATTCACAATTGTACCCCCAGTGTTTAGAATAGACTCTGACATATTATAGATGCCAATCAATATATATTTTTAATCCTTTGTTATCTATAAATGCCAGAGTACTTATTACACAATTACATAAGATAATACCTGAAGAATGTGGCTAAGTCTTGTATTTTGGGGGGAGTTCCTTTCTCAAAACAATAACTAAATGAAAGTAAAAGAACCATCTTCTTTTTTTTTTCAAGATTAATTAATTTATTTATTTCTCCCTACCCCGTTGTTGTTTGCATTTGCTGTGTCTGTTTGTTGTGTGCTGGTCTTCTTTTTTTAGGAGGCACTGGCACCTCCTATGTGGTAGGCAGGAGCTCAATCACTTGAGCCACATCTGCTTCCTGCATCTTCTTATCTATTAACAAATTATAAGGACTATGGGCTAATCAATGATTTTTCTCTAAAAACTATAACATATTGAGTCATACTAGTATAGGAAACAGGGAAAGCAGCTGAAACCCAACAGACAACATGGCTGGCAGAACAAATGGCTCTGAGACCCCACCCAGAAACCTCCTGAAGGGAAGGCTGCTGGAAAAAGCCCTCTAGACCCTGGCTACGAGATCCCATTTGGAACTCTTTCTGGAGTCAAGGAGAAGCCCTGGATAACCCCAAACAAACCTCCTCTTTGGACCCCTGAGAGCTAACAGGCAGAGATTGAAAGGTAACCAACCAGAAATAGCAAAAGCTGGGGCCCCTCCCAACATGAGGAAGAGGGGGTGGGGGGTGGGGGGTAAAGGTTTTAAAAGGCCTAACCTAGGGCACCCACGTACATGTCTCACTCTGTAGCACACCTGTAGTCCATTTCTAGGCCTGTGTACTCTTTTCTTGCTTCCTAATAAACTCTTTACTCCTTTGCCTACTCTATGGCATGTCCTTAAATTCTTTTATGTGAAATAAGCCAGGACCCAGAGCCTTCTGCCAGCATATTTAGCAAGGCAGCCAGGAGAAAAAGAAGGAAGTCATGCTCCCCAACCCCTGCCAAAGACTGGTGAGTTTTAATTAAAGCCTGTCTATGCCCTCTTTTATTTGTGACTGAGACTCTCACCATGGGTCTTGCCCAGAGGTTTGTTCATAACTCAGCTCCCAGGAGGTCCTGAAGTTGTTCTTAATTTATTACTTCTGGGGTCCCCAAGCCTGTTTGCCTGTAAGCCATACAGGCATTAATGTGCCTCTTAATATCTAGTTTAACTGCAAACTTGGTCTCTGGCAGTGGTCTCTCTCAAGGCCAACCTTTCTAAGACCTCTGCAACAGCAGGCCAAAAGACAGGTTTCAAGCCAGCCCCTTTTCTAGGGAGAATCACATGGTTTGGTAGCTTTGGTTTAGATCTAGTTTGTCGTGGGAATGCCCGGGTGCGTGTTCTCTGCGCTTTCTGGGATGCCGGGAACCAGAGAAACAACTCCAAATGTCCCCCAAAACTTAAGCAGCTTGGGCTTAAGCTTTTTAAGAAACAACTCCAAATGTCCCCTGTAACCGTTGGGGAATTTGATGTAATTATAAATTCCAAAAATATAATTGGATCATGCCTGTAATCTAATCTGTTAATCTGGGCATGATTGAATTATGCTTAGGGCGTTGACTGGACCATGTCAGTCAGTAGGGTGTTGAGCCCCACCCCCTGGTGGGTGGGGAATTGAATATAAAAGGCAAGGCAAAGAACAGAGTTGAAGCAGTCTTTTGAGAAGCAGTTTGATGTTGGAAAGAAGGCCCCAGGAGAAGAGAAGTGACCCATTTGCCTGATTGCCTACAGCTGACCTTGTGGAAGAAACAA
>JAQZBX010007403.1:19401-50878 GCA_029593785.1 Cabassous unicinctus
GAGGAACCCAAAAAGCGTGAACCCTGGGCAAATGTCGGCAGCTGTCTTGCTCCAACATGTGACAATGGACTTTGGTGAGGGAAGAAACTTATGCTTTATGGCCTGGTAACTGTGGACTTCTACCCCAAATAAATACCCTTTATAAAGACCAACCCATTTTTGGTATTTCACATTAGCACCCCTTTGGCTGACTAATACATCCCCCAAAACTTATTCAGTCAGACTGGGATCTGGGATGCAGGATTGGCTGACAGACATTTTTCCCTCCATTTCTCCCTAAAACAATGGGTAGCTTCACTAGCATTCCAGCAGACTCCTCATTGGGGTGTCTTCTCAGGAATTGGGACAACCTGCCTACTGTTGGTCTAAAGGAAGAGGCTAATTTTTCGTGCCACACCATGTGGCCACATTATGGCCAACAGTGGCCTCTGCATGGGACCCTGATTTCCAATTAAACTTGTGTAAGAGGAAGAAGGGACAGACAGATCTGCAGGCCAGAGACCACATCATCATGTCTCCTTAGAGGGTTGAGGAAATGCACTACCAAATCAGTCAATTATTAGCTCAGGGAAATTACTCAGAGGCAGAACCTAGAAATCCAGCCAGTCTGCTTTGGATATCTGTAGGAAGTTGCAGAAACTTTCCCTGGGCCCCCAAACTTCTATTAACTCCCTTTTAGAAACAACCTTTGAAGTTTTCAACAATTGAGAGTAAGCTGCGGAGGAGAAGCAGGTGAGGAGGGGCAGGCATAGGGCGCAGAAGCAGGTTCACCTTTTAACTGTCGCTGTTAAAGGTACTGTCCCATGCTCCATGTCAGCAGGAAACTGGCCTCAAGTTTCCTCACCACGTGGACCACTGGGGCCTTGCCCCAGGGAAGGACAGAAGGGGCCTGAAGCCATGCGTGAAACATCAACCAGAGGAGACTGGGGTGACCCTTGATGTGGCAGATGATATTCTTAATTTGTTAATTAACATGGGAGCTAATTACTTGGTCCTAGCCTACATTCCAGACCTCTCTAACCTCAGTTATGCCTAATAAGGGGAGTAAGTGGGGAATCAAGGTCTAGGCCATTTACTAAAACTCTTCCCTGCCTCTGGCTCATGATTTTAAAAAGTTTCTGACTATTCCTATCTCCCTGCCTATTCCCTTGTAACACTCCTATCCTTCCAGTGAGAAAACTTCACAGGGCTTTACCCCTTGCAGAAGGTAACTAATGGATGCAGCCCCCAGAGCAGCCCCAATTCGTGTCTCCTCAGGGGAAGGGCTTCTCTGGACCCTTTAGCTCCATACCTAACAGCTTCTCAGGGATTTTCCTGGAGGAACAAAGCTAGAGGGCCCTGCATGAGGTTTCTGCCATAAGCAGACACAGGGAGTTTTGTGTTAAGGTGATTCTAAAGTCAGGTCTTAGACTAAGCTAAATAAGTGTAAACTTCTCTCTTCTGTTCTAATCTATGCTTGATTTAACTTTGTCAGTCTGCTTATGCCTAGTAACTCATAAATCAGATTTTGGGTTCACCTGTTGTAAATTGGATAATGATGAAATGTAACCTAAAAATAAGTCTTTAAATGCCAATACTATCTTGCAATTGAATTTGATGTATAAAAGAAATCATATGGAATTAGTTCAGCTGCTGGAAAAGCGGGAAAACTTAGCAACATTAATGTTACTAATAAAATTGTTTTAGCTGCTTAGTTAATAAATGAATGTGCCCAAATTGTTTTTAAGTGGAAACTTACCAGATATTGTGACTAGGAATTAAGATCATAATATAGATGCCTTTATATTATAAATCAGCAAAAGCTGGAACTACTATAACTGGGTGGATTTAGCCTAGACCTACTATTGTGATGGTAATCTTAGGCTAATTTACCTTTGTTTATGGTTACTGCAGGTCTAACCTCACCCTTGTGTATGCTTGCTATAGTAATGGTAATTCTAAACTGACTTTGCCTTTGCTTATGCTTATTTCAAGACTAACCTCACCTTTGGTTTGCACTTGCTCACCTTTGTGATGGTAACTACTCTATTCTCCCCTGTTTGTAACATGGCAACTTCTGCCCCCTGTGGCTCAGGGTAAGGAAAATTTGAGATATCCTTGTCTCCTGTCCTTCCACTGGTGTTAATAACCCTGGTTTCTCTCATAACTACCCGTGTGGACTAGATTTCTGCCTGGTGGAATTCTCAGCCTTCGGGGTTGGACGTCCACTCTCCAGGCCCATGGCCACTGGAGTCCTGTTATCTTCGAGGACTGGGGAGTAGGGGGCCTCCCACCTCAAATGTTGAGGTTCCTTAAGAGCAGAAAGTTATGAGAAAAAAACAGTTTTTCTTGAGATCTCAGTGACCTCAGTGAGTATGTACTGTAGTTGGTATTGCTCATCCAAGGTCTGTCAAATTCAAAATGGGAAATAAGCAGGGTATAAAAAGGAAAGTGTTGTAAATTGGATTTTAACACATTGGGGAAATTTTGGTTAGAAGCCAATGACTAAAAAGAGCAAAATTCTCGTGCAGAACTGCATAGTCATAGTGCAGATTAATTAGAAATAGCCCTTAAAGTGATCTTTTGACCATAATGTTATTTTACAGTTAAACTTATTTTGTAAGTGAATGAAAATTATAAGTAATTTTAGTAAGTTGTGTTTGTGTCTAGCTCTCTATTTGTGTCTGCCTGGTTGCTCAGTGTTTATCTTCATACATCGGGATATTAATATCAAATTAACAAATGAAAATTCTTAAGGAAACTCTATTCAAATTGTTAAAAATTAAATATGTGCTTATTTATGTGCATATAGAAATCTGAATATAGAGACCGTTGGGAAAGGGGAAAACGGTTTTGCCTAAGCTTTTTGACCTACTCAGCCCCATAGCAAGAGCTATGGGGGAAGGGTGAGATGGGGCAGATTAGAACTCTATCTTCTAGGCAGGGGAATTAAGAAGTTTGTCATGTAATTCCCCAATTTAAACCCTTTTAACAGCCTTAAAATAAGGGTGGTTAAAAATCCAATTGTCAAATTGCAGTAAGTAAAGAAAACATCCTTGAAAGATATGGAAAGATCCTTTAATGTAAGACAAGACTCTTAAGTGGATAAAGTTAAATTTCATTGGTTGCTAATGGTAATTTAATAAGCTTATTTAAAGATAAAGTAACTAGTCTATGCAGTTACGGTTAATTATAAGAAGTTTGTAAGAGCGTTGTCTAATCTCTAATACTTAAATGGCTAATTCCAGGGAGCCATTATTAAATAGAAACCTAAATTGGTATTAATAATACAAAGAAGTTTCATAACAGAGAAACCTGTCAGAGGCACCTCAATCTGCATATTAAAGCGGTAGTAGAGAGAAGATAACCTTGACTCCATTGGGAATCTTAGATTTTCATAAAATAATGGAGAAAGTTGTTTCTCCTGTACTGCTGAAGTAAAATACCTGTTAATTAATATCATGGTGGTAAAAGTGTAGAAGTAAAAAGTAAAGTACTAAAAATAGTTAAGTTCATTTAATATGTTATAAATTACATTGGAAATATTTAGAAAGTGTGTAAAAATTAAGAGATAGATTTCAGTATTGTCAGACTCACTTCTGCCTTCAAACCAGGCCCAAATACCCTGCATGGTTCCTCTCCATTTGAGTTATTGGCTATGTTTGTCATTGACCCTAAAACAATAAAGCTTTCTACCACATCCAGACATGCTCCTGAAGTGGATGGAGAGTATGTTGCAGTTTTGGACTCCTGCAGTAGCTAACAATGGCTCAGTATGACCAAATTTACAATGGGCATTGTTTCCAGACTAGCTGTTTCATAATACCAAAGGATGCTATGCACAGGTCAGCAAAACACTGGAGCTTCTCTGCAAGGGCCAACAGTGCTGCAACGTGCTGGCTACGTGACGGACATACCAAGTAGAGCAATAATTACCAGAGTTAAGTGAGTAGAACTTAAACAAACACAATTGGCATTATGGTCTGCTCCCATGGAGAGATAACATGTATGGTATTGCAAACCTGGAGCTTAGATCTATTAACTGCAGCTCAAAGAGGAACTTGTACATTGATTAGTATTAAGTACTATACCTATATCTGCTGAAGATAATAATATCTCTTCCATTCTAGATCATATGCAGAAGGATACTGAATATGCTAAAAGTCTTGGTAAAGTTAATTCATTTTCTAAGTAGTTATGTGCCTATAAGATAAAATAATGGCTTTCTTAAGTACTGCCTTTATGTTGCTTGCTATGTGCTTGATTGTTGTTGCCTATACTGTCTTCACATATCTCCTAGCTGTCCTAGGCATAATCACCTCCATGGGAAAACTGGGCTTGGCAATTTATAAGAAACCCAGCTGTTGATCACAGTCCCTCCCTAGAGTTAACCAAGAGCATAAAAGAACTCATGAAAAAATGCTGTTTCCCATTAACTTTGGTAAGATGCAGGCTCTGAAGGCACCTGGCCTTTCTCACTCTGATGGTCCACTATGTCATGGCCGGCCCCCTTTTGGACCTGCTTACCACCATCCTCTTTATGCCTTTAGTGGGACTATGTATCTTCAAAATTCTAATTTTATTTCTTCCAGAATCAACACCTTCCAGAACAAAGTATTAATCATACGGGGATTTCCTCAAGTTCTAACAACCACAGTGCCAGACTTATCTTCCTTCTGGCACTATATATATATAAAATATATATTATATTTTATATTTATATATTATAAGTATAATAGACTAGCCAGAGGGTTTTACACCCTGTCATGAAGAGCCTGCTACCTCTAACCAGCAGGAAGCAGCTACAGAAGAATGACCATTGCCCTTCAGCTCCCCCTTAAGAATAAACGTGTAAGGGGAGGAGTTGAGGCAAGTTAGTATAGGAAACAAGGAAGGCAGCTGAGACCCAGCAGACAACATGGCCAGCAGACCACATGACCATGAGAACTCACCTGGAAACCTCCTGAGGAAAAGCTGCCGGAAAGATTCTGTAAGACCCTGGTTATGAGATCCCATTTGGAACTCTTTCCAGGGTCAAGGAGATGCCCTGGATACCCCAAAGAGGCCTCCTCATTGGACCCCTGAGAGCTAACAGGCAGGGATCATAAGGCAACCAATCAGAACAACAAACAGCTGGGGCCCCTCCCCAACATTATGAAGAGGGAGGAGTAAAGGTTGTAAAAGGCCTAAACTGGGACCCCCACATGCACATTTCACTCTGCGGCATGCCCGTAGTCCATGTGTAAAACTGTGTACTCTTTCTTGCTTCTTAATAAACTCTTTATTCCCTTGCTTACCCTATGGCGTGTCCTTAAATTCTTTATGTGAAATAAGCCAAGAACCTAGAATCCCAGAACCCAGAGCCTTCTGCCAACAATATATTTCACAAACTTGAAAACACAAAACTTCCTAGAGAAAAAAAAACACAACAAAATAAAGCAAAACAACAGAAAACAAAGCTATTATTATTTGCTGTGCAATGCATTCACTCTGATGGCTTACTGCCAATTCCATTCACCTAATACCATATAAATTCTTATATTCTGTGGGATTAAATATTATATTAGGAAATCCTGCCTTGTTCCAAGATGAATAGTGGCTGCAGACCTTTGCAGCTTTTTTTTTTTTTTAATTAAGTGAACTTTCCAAAGTCATGGAGCAAATGATAAATTAAAGACAATTAAGTCTAACAAAATGTGTGTGGATCTTTGAAGATGCACTATGTGCTTCACTTGGGGGCATCTAATTTTTTCCCAAAAGTTGCTTTGATGGAAGGGAAGAGAAACATTTAACTCTCAAGCACATGTGTGAATCAGTGTCAACTGCTAAGTTTTGGGGAAGCTAATTGAGATTGAATAATTCAGGAGGTTGAGTGCAGCAGAGGAGTTACAATGCCTGAAGTTAGCTATTTGGAATTGCACTGAAAACAAACAAAAGCAAACCTAATGGTTGTTAAATAGCTAGTTTCACAGGGAGAAGGAAATATATTACCAAGCAACAACAGATTGTAACAGAGGTTAATTTATAATAAAAAATGTCAGTTTGTTACTTTGAAAGTGCTAAGAGTAAGATAGTTATTAAACATATTTCCACTTTTAAACACCCAGAGAAAATAATCTGAACTTTTGAATGAGAAAGTTTTAAAAGTATTAACACTAATGAAAAACAAATGATTAAATAGTCTGCTGTCTTTTCCCATCACATGTTGTCATACAAAATTAAAACATAATAATGGTGTAGGATGTGGTATAAATTATTCAGAGAAAAAGAGAGAGAGTTCATTTAATATCTGGATATCCATCGCATCTGTTAAATAATCTTTACTGCAGATGTCAACTAATTGACAAGGAAATAAATGAGCTTTTAACTATTTCATGACACAAATATTCTGGTCTTTATTGCCTTGAACTGTTAACACTGACGTTTAAATTTATCAGGAAAAAAAAAATAAATGTGAGGCTCTACCATATGTTTCATACACTTAAGGTGAGGGGAAGGGAAGAAAGATAATATTAAATGACCAGCCATCATGTTCCAGCTGCCTTGCAAGGCATTTTAGCTTGTTATGTCGTTGAATTTTTTTTCACAACCATGTACATTATATTTTATACCCATTTCATGGTTGATAAGAAGTTCGCAAACTACGTAATTTGTCTGAGGTCAAAAAGCTGGTTAATCCTTCAGCTATAGTTTCTATTCCATGTTATCTGACTGCAAAGTACACAATGCAGTTACCATAATAACCTGGTGGTCTCCCATTCTGGAGTAAGGAGTCACATAAATGTGATCATTTTATTGGCCAGGTACTAGGCAATTGAAAGCTCAAAACCTCTTTTACTTTAATTCAAATTGTTCAGATGAGCTAGATCCATTACTTAATGCTATAAAAAGTAAATTACATGAAGCCCTCAATTTAAATGGTTTATGTATAATTTTCCATGATATGTGTGTTAGGGGAGTTACAGACACCTGTTAAGTGGCCATCACCCAGACCTACTACCCTCACCTCCTTCTCCAGGGAAGTCACAAACACAGGCTTAGTAGCCAACCTCCAGTCTTCCACTAACCCCACCTCCTTTTCTATTATGCGCCATTCCACAACCTGGGGAAGACATTAAGTCTAATGAAAAGGCCCAGCCAGATCTTAAACCTGGAAATCTGGAAAAAGCAGCCCCAGATGCTTATCAGAATAGGAATTCTCAGTGGTGCCCACTCCCATGTGGATCCTTCAGTAAGAAGTGGGACATTTGGAGCTGCCATCTATTGACTCTGACTTAGAGCAGTTTACCGCCATCCTGGAATACCCGCTGTAATGAGACGTCTTCCCCTGTTCTTTTGGACTCTGTTTTTTCTGTGTAAGTGACAAAAGATTTTCCCTTTCTGGACTCTTTATTCTGTACAATGAAGGGATCATTTGCTGAAAGTTTCTGTTGTGCCCTGAACATGACACACTCTTGTAGCCACTCGCTCCACTATGTGTTGTAAGGCAAAGATCATGGTCTCTTTCATATGACCTGATTTGCTTAAACCGTTTTTTTTAATTGTTCCTTTTAAAATGTTACTCTCCCAAAAATTTTGCAAGTAATATCTCATTTATCTTCATAGCACTGTTAAAAATGTAATACTATTTTCCCCAATGTTATAGATGTAGCACATAGTTCCTTAATCAGAGTCTTCATTTTTTTTATCTAAAAATGAGAACAATACAGTTCTCAAAAAGCATTTGTGTGGGATAAGGGATTTAGTTTGTGTCGTGTACCTAGCACATAGTATTTACACGATAAATGGTATTTCCTTTCCCTCTTCTCCAATTAAATCAACTGGATAAGAACACAGCACGTTTAAAACGGTGGTCTTTTCAGTGCATGACACTCTCTTTGATATGAAAGTAATATTCACCCCTGCTAAATAGACACTTGAGTTCCCTTGAACCAATGAAGGACAGAGAAGACTAATCTGGATTGCCCACAATTTCCCAGAGTCACACAAACGAAAACTTTTCTTCACTGAATGGTAGCATGAAGCTACAATTAGCGTGAGAAACATTACATTACACTCATTACACTATAGGACAGAGTACCAAACATAAATCACAGGCAGATTACTGAGGATTTTAAATGTAGGCATTTATACTTCCCATTAACAAACACTAATGAAAATGGCTTACATATACAGAGAAAAGCAAATGTGTCTATACAGAACCTATTAGTTTGATACCGTATTGATTTTGGCTGTTACACATATGGATAGGGATACTTGATGCATAATTTACTCCATTATTGCTAAACATGTGTTGACTTCTTTCAGATGCTATTATTATGCAAATTATATGCCAGGATATGGGAGAAGCATTTTAATACATTTGCATTTTTCTTTGGAGGTTTATCTAATTATATGAAGCTTGACGATTGGAACCTGTTTTGAAATAGATTTTTGCCTAATAGAATACTACTGCTGGTTTGGTTACATCATGGCCAACCTGAAGAAATCTTATTTTATATGGTTATATTTCAGATTCAACTTATGACCCTGTCATTTGGAGATTTTTTTGAACTTATGCACTAATACATAGTCAAATAGAAGAAAATGTAGTCTATATATCACTAGTATTAAACACCTAGTGTATACTTTCAACTGCTGAATTATTTTCAATTTTTAAATATCTAACTTTTAAGGATTTAATTATGTTATAAACATGTATAAATAAAATCTATTAAGGTAAACCTTTTGCATGATATTCATTTTCAGTATCTGGATGCACATGGTAAATATGTGCAAAGGGGATAACTTTTGGTCCTCTAATTGTGCATTCTAATCTTTCGTTTCACCACATGAGAATCTGTCTACATACTGACACTAAGCCCTACTCCCAATCTTATTTAGTATATCCAATTGTCCTGATGCCCTTCTGCAACCTGAGTTTCTCCTTAGATATTTGCACATTGATTGCACTATCAATCATTTATCTTCTTAAAATTAGTTTTGCATTTTGTGGCTCTTCCTTTTTATTACACTTGCAATTTGATCTCTTCTTTATACTACAACTTCCTTCCAACATAAATGGGGATCCATAAAATGCATGTGGGGACACTCACAATGCACACATGGTTTATTTAGCCCTCAGTTTACAATTTTATAAAAATGATAATTGAAATATTATCTAGTCAATCATTTTTTGGAAAATAACTTACACAACTAAAAAGTTCACTAGAGCTTTACTCGCCTGAAGTAATCAATTATGTTAGGAAAATACACACACTAAATCCTTCTCATAAGGAAACTGCCTAGTTCTTTGTACTTAAGGGTGAACATTTGCTAATGATTACTTCATTAGCAGTTAACACAAATAAAGCTCACTTAGTTGTAAAGCAGTTTTTTAACTACTTAGTCATGTAAAATGTATCACAGAATAATGTTACTCCAGTAGTTTACACTTCCAATTGCAGTCTATTCTCAGGCAAACTAATTTACTAAAAAAGTTAGCCCAATAAAAATATCCTAAAAGGTTAACCGGTTTTATAAGTCATGAACTGAGTTTGAAATTGAGAGATACTCCAATTTTTCAGAGAAGGCCAGTTAGGAAGAGAGAGTGTAGTCTTGAGGCAGAATTTCCTCAGATTCTTGAAACCCTCAGTTTTCACTTTTAAGACCTCCAACTAATTGGATGAGGCCCCACCCAAGGTAATCTGGGTAATTTCCTTTACTTAAAGTCAACTTCTTGTAGATGCAAATCTTATCTAGAAAATACCTCCAAAGAAAAAACTGGGCTAATGTTTGACTAAACAGTTAAACACCATACTCTAGCCAATTTGATACATAAAATTAAGCATCACAAATCATAAACTTAATTTCTTTAGTAGAGCAATGCTTTTCTATATTCTCTTTCTCATTAAGTTAGTTTGGGGAATAGGCATATTTCAAGAAATGTGTCCATTTCATTTAAATTTTCAAACTCATTGACCTAGTTTTATTCATATTATTCTTTATCATGCTTTTAATACCTATATTATCTATAGATACTTTCCCTCTTTGATATCTGCTGTTGATAGTATTCAACTACTCCATTTTATCTTAATCTGCTTTCCTAGAACTTTACCAGTTCTTTTTGAATTTTTCAACAAATTAGTTAATGGTTTCACAGATTTTTCTGTTTTTCCTGCTCATTGCGCTCTGATCTTACATATACTTCAATGATTTCTACACTTATATTTCTTTTTCCTTCTTTCTGCATATGCTAAATATAACTTATTTTAGATCATGTTAAACTTACAGTTATTTTTAAAAATAAGAATTAAAAGCTATTAATTTCCCACTAGACACTGTTTTAACTTCTTACCACTAGTTCAAAATAGTTTATGTAAACATAATTTTTAAACCTTTGGATTATTTAGATATCCATTGTTTAATTTCCAATTATTTTGAGACATGTAATATTTCTTTCTGATTGCTTTCTAAGTTAATCTTGTTATGCCCAGACATTTTTTCTATGATTCTAATCTTTTAAATTTAATCATACATAGTGGCAAAGCCCCATGATGTGTATATCCATTGCAGGTGATGTGCCACACTAATGAAAGATGTTTTTGTGGGAGGTTGTGGGAGGTGTGGGAGGTTGGGAACATGGGAATCCCTATAATTTTTGTGTAACACTTATGTAATCTAAGCATCTTTTAAAAAATACAAAAAGTTGATATCATAAAAAAAAATTTAATCATACATGTTTTATGACACTGCATACAGTGGATGGTGGTGAATAGTTGCTATTTATACTTAAATTATGTACTTTCTGTCTTTATTGTTTATTAGATGTTGTGTACACTAATAAAAAAACAATCAGGTCAAGTTTAATATTGTTGTTCTTGTCTTCTGATACCTTACTGATTTTTTCTCAAAATTCATTTTCAATTACTGAAAAGGAAGTATTGAAATATACAGTCTTAATTGTAATTTGTCTGTTTATCCTCTCATTGTAGTCAATATTTGCTTCAGTTGTTTAAATGATTCACAATTATAAGTGTTATGTCTTAATAATGAGTTAGCCATTTAAACTTTATAAAATGTCGCACTTAAATTCTGATAGTATTCTTTGCTTTGAAGTCTCCTTCCTGTATTAATAATGTGGCAATTAGAGTTTTCTTATAATTAATGTTTTCACTCTATACATAATTATTTTACCATCATTTTACCCTCAAATACCTGTGAATTTATATTTAAATCACATTTTTTCCAGATATCATATAGAAGGGTATTGTTTATTAATCACATATAGTTATCACTACTTTTTAATAGGATGTTTATACCATTTATAGTTAATATAAATGTTAATATAGTTGCATTTAAGGCTACCAATTTGCTACTAGGTTTATGGATTTTTTTTTCCTTTTTGATCATCTTTTCTTTGTATATTTATTTTCTCTTATGGCTTCTTTTTTTAACAAATCAATTTTATTGATGCATATTAATAAAGCATCCATTTTTCCAAAGTGTACAATCAATTGTATTCAGTATAATTACATAGTGGTGCATTCGTCACTTCCACCATTTTTAGAACATTTTTATTATTCCAATAATAATAATAAAAACAAAAAACAAACAAATAAAACTCATCACCTCTCAATTTCCCTATGCTTCTGGTGCCATAAATAGCTGTTCTTTTGTTTCCTTCTCTCTAGTATATTTGTATTTATATTTTGTAAAAATAATCATATATATGCAATACCACACATATTCATATTTTACATGAGGTTTCACTATGCTACACAGTCTCATGTTACAATTTTTAGCTTTTCTTCTAGTAATATACATGACCTTAAACTTGCCCTTTCAACCACTGTCATACCCATATAATAGCTCTGCTAGTTACAAACACTATGATGTGCTTTCACCATTTCCATTCATTTCCAAAGATTTACAAACAATCTTTTAACCAATTCTGCACAGATGAACTATTAGCTTTTCATTCTCTACCCTCGTTCTATTTTCTGGCAACCTATATTCTAATTATTAACTCCATGAGTTTACACAATATATTTAGTTCATAATAGCACAATCATACAGTATTTTCCTTTTGTGTCTGGCTTGCTTCACTCAACATAATGTCCTCCAGGTTCATGCATGTTGTCATATGCTTCAGGATTTCATTTCTTTTTACCACTACATAGTATTCCATTGTGTGTATACAGTGCAATTTGTTTCTTCATTCATCAGTTGATGGACAACTGGGTTGTTTCCAACTTTTGGCAATTGTGAATAATGTCACTATGAACATCACTGTGCAGATGTCTATTTGTATCACTGCTCTCAGTTCGTCTGGGTATAGATCTAATAATGATATTGCTGGGTCACCTGGATAGTTTATATTCAACTTCCTTAGGAATGGCCAAACAATCGGATATTTCTGCCCCATCCAATCTTTTCTTCTTGTCATGCATTTTATTTCTACATTTTCTCAAAATCCTACAAGCCTATAACTATAACAAACAGTAAACCAGTTTAACTCCCAGTCAGATAAATTTAAAACCTCATGTTATAGACCTATTTATTTCAGTTCCTTTTACCAAAATCATCATGCCCAACTTTCAATAAAAAATGATGTGTCATACTTAAAAGCAAAAACTGCCAACTCATGACAAAATGAAAGCATCAGATCAGATGCAGATAATAGCTGAGGTGTTAGAATTATAAGATCAGGAATTTAAAATAACCACGATTAATATTCTAAGAAATTTAATGAAAAAATGGGCAACATGGAAAAAGAAATGGATAATGTAAGCAGAGAGATGGCAAATTTAAGACACTCAAAAGGAAATGCTAGAAATAAAAAACACTTTAACAGAAATGAAGAAAACTCCACATTTCTGAGGAATGAAAGAATCAGTGAGCTTGAAGATACATGACCAGAAACTTACCAAAATGAAAATCAAAAAGAAAAACAAATGAAAAAAGGGGGGGGGGGTGGCAGGGACAGAATATCTAAGAACTTTGGGGCAATTTTAAAAAGTTCAACATAGATAGCAGAAGGAGAAGAAAGATAGAAAGGACTAGTGTAAATACTTGTGTGATAATGGCTGGGAATTTTCCAAAACTAGTGATAGACAAAAAGCCACAGACCGAGGAAGTTCAAAATGACACCAAACAGGATAAATACTAAACAATGTATAACTAAATATATTCAAGCTGTGTAAATACAAGGTAAAAATATTGAGAGTAGCCAGAGGAAAAAATAACATTATATTGGATGATTATACTTTATATATAAGTGAAATGTATGACAGCAACATTATATGGAACAGGAAGGAGGAATTGGAAATATTCTGTAATAAGGTATGTGTACTACCTATGAATTGGTATACTGTTATTTGAAAGTGGGTTTACAATATATATTGCAAACTCTAGACAACTGCTAAAATAATTTTACAAAGTAGTAGAATTGAAATGCTGAGAGGGGAAGCAAAATGGAATCACATAAATTCTCATTTAAAATCAGAGAAAGCAAAAAAGAAAGGAAGAGGGAATTGTGGGAGTATGGCATCAGATTAAGCATGCAGGGCCCAACTCTCTCACAAAAACAATGGAGATAGAACTAAAAGCTGTCTGAGGGAAGTGCTTTGTGGGTCAGCAGACTAGGACAGTGTTTCACAATTCCCAGGAAGGTGAGAGAATAAGCAACAAGGAACCCAAAACAACAAACATGAGGTGAGTTACCAAATTCCCATGGCAGCCAGGAAAGTCTTCCTTCCCTTGCTCTGCTCCCAAGATATTAAGTTGAGGTAAAACCCCTGGCTCACTGCAGATGAATGAGAGGGGAACAGATATCTTTCTCCTTGTCAGCTATTATAAGGGAAAAGGGAGAGGAGTTGGGGGGCTTTTCTACAGTGAATTTGGCCAGCAGAGCCTTCTTTGAATCTTGGCTTTGGCCAGAGCAAAACACAGGAAGGCTGAGCTTGAAACACCTCTATGGAAACATGCCTGATGAGTGTCATCTGCTGGCCGGTCTGGAAATTGCATGGATGAAAAACTGTTTTTGTTCCTCTCTGTACCTTAAAACCTGGGAGAATATATGCATCCCATTAGTGAGTCCCCGGCCTGATTTTGATAACTTGGGCTGAGAAATTTGAAAGAATTAGAATAAGTTGACCCAAATATCAATGAAAAGCTGTGAAAAAAAAAAGAAAATAATAGGCAATATAGAAAAATTAGCCATTAGAGTAAATTCACTAACATATTCAGATGCCTAGACATCAGCAAAAATGTACAAGCCATACTAGGAAACAGAAACAGATGGACCAACCAGAGGAACAAACCAAATAACCTGAAGAGATACCAGATTTAAGATAATCAATTGATGATAATCACACAATTCTCCAAAATCAATTCAAAGCTTGAAAGAAAATATGACTAAAGAAATAAAGGATATTAAGAAGACACTGGGTGAACATAGAAATATTTTAAAGCCTGCAAAGAATAATAACAGACCTTATGAGGATGAAAGACGGGATGGATGAGATTAAAAATACATTAGAGGCACATAAGAGCAGATTTGAATTGCTTAAAGACAGAAATAGTGACTTCAATGACAGAACATCTGAACTGCAAAAGACAGGAGAACAAAAAGAGAAAAGAATGGGAAAAATAGAACAGGGTCTTAGGGAATTGAATGACAACACAAAATGCACAAACATACACATTATCAGAAGAGAACGAAAAAAGAAGCAGAAAGAATATGTGAGGAAATAATAACCAAAAACTTCCCAGCCCTTATGAAAGACATAAATATTAATATCTGAAAAGGACAATGTACCCCAAACAGAATAAATCCAGAGACCTACCCTGAGATACATGCTATTCAGAGTGACAAATATTGACTATAAAGAAAAGATTCTGAAAGGAGCAAGAGAATAGCAAAGCATCACATAAAAGGGAAACTTGATAAGATTAAGTACCAACCTCTAATCAAAAACCATGGAGGAGAGAAGGAAGTAGTATGATGTATTTAAGTTACTGAAGGTGAAAAACAGCCAGTGAAGAATTCTGTATGTGGGAAAGCTGTCCTTCAAAAATGAGGGTGAGTTCAAAGTCTTCACAGAAAAACAAAAACTGATAGAAAAAATCGGAACAGGAAAGAATGCTACCAAATTCATTCTATGAAGTCAACATCACACCAATACCAAGACCAGATAAAAATACTACAAAAAAAGAAAATTACTGAAAAGTATCTCTAATGAATATAGATGTAAAACATTTCAACAATATACTTGCAAACTGAATCCAAAAGAACATTAAAAGAATTATATACCACAATAAAGTGGGTTCTATTGCAACTATACAAGGATGTTTCAACACAAGAATATCAATTAGTGCAATAAACTATATTGATAAATTGTAGAGAAAAACCACATGATTCTCTCAATTGATGCAGAAAAGGTATTTGATAAAATGCAGCACCCTTTCTTGATAAAACCACTCCAAAAGGTAGGAATAAATGGAAGCTTTCTCAATATGGTAAAATGCATATGTGAAAGATCTACAGCTAGCTTTGTACTCAATGGGGAAAGACTGAAAGCTTTACTCCTGAGATCAGGAACAAGACATGGATACTTAGTGCCAAAATTGTTGTTCAATATCGTGATAGGGTTTCTAGCTAGAGCAATTAGTCTAGATAAAGAAATAAAAGGCACCCAAATAGGAAAGGACGATGTAAAATTTTCCCTATTCACTGATGACATGATCCTATATTTAGAAAATCCTATAAAAATCCACAACCAAGCTACTAGAATTAATAGACGAATTCAGCAAAGTTACAAGATTAATACACAAAAATCAAGAGCACTTCTATAAACTAATGGTGTGCAATCTCAGGAGGAAATCAGGAAAAAATTTATAGTAGCAACTAAAGCAATAAAATATTTAGGAATAAACTTAATTACAGACATAAAGAACCTGTATTCAGAAAACTACAAAACATTGTTAAAAGAAATCAAAGAAGACTTAAATAAATGGAAGGATATTACATGTTCATGGACTGGAGAATACATACCTTTAAGATGTCATTTCTACCCAGACTGATTTACAGATTCAGAACAATCCCAATAAAAATCCAAACAGTCATATTTGCAGAAATGAAAAAGCCCCAAATAGCAAAAAATGTATTAAAAAGGGAGAATGAAGTTCAAGTCTCACTCCCTGACTTAAAAGCATATTACTTACCTACAATGGTAAAAAAACAGCTTGGTACTGGAATAAAGACAGATAGACTGACCAATGGAACTGAAATGAAAACTCAGAAATAGACCTGCATATCTACACTCAAGTGATTTTTGACAAGGGTGTTGCATCCACCAGCTGTGCCAGAACAGTCTACTCAACAAATGGTGTGAGAGAACTAGATATCCACATTCAAAAGAAAGAAAGAAAGAGGATCCTTATCTAAAACCTTATACAAAAATTAATTCAAAATGGATCAAGGACCTAAATATAAAAGTGACAACTATAAAACTCCTAGAAAAAAATGTGGGAAAAAATCTTCAAGGTCTTGTAGTAGGTGGTAGTTTCTTAAATCTTCCACCCAAAGCATGAGCAACAAAAGAAAAAATAGATAAATGGGACCTCCTCAAAATTAAGCTTTGTTAAAAGGATGAAAAGGCAGCCAACTCAATGGGAGAAAATATTTGGCAATCATATATTCAATAAGAGTTTAATATCAAATACAAAGAAATCATAAAACTCAACAATAAAAAGACAAACTACCTGATTGAAAAATGGGCAAAAGACTTGAAAAGAAAATTTTCCAAAGAAGAAATACAAATGGTGAAGAAACACATGAAAAAAAAGTTCAATATCACTAGTAATTAGGGAAATGCAAATAAAAACTGTAATGGTATATCATTTCACATCTATAAGACTTGCCACTATTAAAAAGTCAGAAAACTGTAAATGTTGGAGAGGATGTGGAGAGACAGGAATGCTTATTCACTGTTTATGGAAATGTGCAATGGTACAGCTACTGTGGAAGATTCTTTGACAATTCTTAAGGAACTAAATATAGGCTTGCCATGTAACCCAGCAATACCATTACTAGGTATATACCCAGAAGAACTAAGAGCAGTGACAAAATAGACATCTGCACATAGATGTTCATAGTGGCATTATTCACGATAGCCAAAAGCTGGAAACAAACCACGTGCCCGTCAACTGATGAATGGATAAACAAATTGTGATGTATACATATGATGGAATATTATGCAGTAGTAAGAAGAAATGAAGTTGTGAAACATATGACAACATGGATGAACCTGGAGGACATAATGTTGAGTGAAGCAAGCCAGACACAAAAGAACAAACTCTGTATGATTGTGATATTATGAAATAAATATATTATGTAAACTCATGGAATAAATAATTAGAATATAGGTCACCAGAAAATAGAATGAGGGTATGCATTGAAAGCTGATGGCTAATCTGTGCAGAGCTGGATAAAACATGGTTCTAACTCTTTGGAAATGAATGGAAATGTGAGAGAACATCATGGTGTTTGTAACTAGCAGAGTTATTATATGGGTATGACCATGGTTGGAAGGGAAAGCCTAAGGAAATTATATTACTAAAAAGAAAGCTAAAAAAATGTAATATGGGACTGTTAACATAGTGAAACATCATGTAGAATACAAATATGGGTGATATTGTGTATATAAGACTGTTTTTACAAAATAATTAGAAATAAACAAGAGAGAAGAAAACAGAATAACAGCTATGTATGGTATGGGAAGCATAGAGAGATTGAGAGGTGATGAGTTTTGCTTGTTTGTGTGTTTGGTTTTTGCTTTTTAGTATTATTGTTATTATCACTGGAATAATGAAAATACTCTAAAAAGAATTGAAGCGATGAATGTGATTATACTGAATACCATTGATTGCACACTTTGGATGGATTTATGCTTTATTAATATGTATCAACAAAATTGATTTGTTAAAAAAATAAGGGAAGACAAATAAGAAAAAAAGGCAACAAATAGAAAAAAATTACAAATATGATAGAACCTAACTATATCAATAATCACTTTAAATATAAATGGTATAACTAGACCAATTAAAAAGACAAATTCTGTCAGGTAAGATAAAATAAAATAAAATACTACAACTGGAGCAAAATACACATTTTTTTTCAAGCTCATCTGGAAAACACACCAAGATAGCTCACATATTGGGCCACTAAACTCAAAAACGATACAAGTTTTCTCTCAGACCAAAATAACATTTATCAGGAAACCAATCACAGAAAGATAGCTAGAATCCCAAAATATCTAGAGATCAAACAACACATTTATATATACCATATGGGTCAAGGAAGTAGTATCAAGAGAAACAAACAAAAATAAACAAATTGAACATTAAAACATGGCATCAAATTTTGTGGGATGCAGCAAATGTAGTACTTCGAGGTAACTTCATATCATTGAACACATATGTTAGAAAATAAGAAAGATGTAAAATCAATAACCTAAACTTGCACCTTAGGAAATTTGAAAAAGAACAAATTAAATTAAAAGTAAACAACAACAAAAAGAAATAGTAAAAAATAAAGTAGAACAGAAATCAGAAAATTGATCAAGAAAATCAATGAAACCAAAAGCTGATTCTTTGAAAAGACCAATAAAATTGATCTATCTCTAGCCAGATTAATCAAGAAATTTACAGAGAAGACACAAATTACTAATATCAGAAGTAAGAGATGTGCCAACACAAATATACTTCACATGGACATTAAAAGTTATCCTTTATATGGATGTTTGGGAATATTATGAACAACTCTATGCCCACATATTTGATAATTTAGTTGAATTGGACCAATTCCTTGAATAGACACAATCTACCAGAACTCAAAAGGAGAAAGCTAGGATCTGATGATCTATTTATAAAAGAAATTGAATCAACTATTAATAACTTTCCAAAACAGAAGGCAGCAGGACCAGATGTTTCTCTGGTTACTTCTACCAAAGAGTAAAAGAATAAATTCTACCAATTGTACATTATATATTTGTCAAAGCATATACAATGTACAACATAAAGTGTAAACCACAATGTAAACTATATACTTCGGTTAGTAGTAATGCTTCAAAATTGGTTCATCAGTTGTAACAAATGAACATACCTTTTTGAAAGCTACATTTCACCTAATAGAGCTGCTTGTTTTGTTGTTCATAGTTTGTTTTTGTCTGTGTGCATCAGTTTGAACAATGTCTATTGCATGTTAAGTTCATTGATGTTTCCTTCAGCAGTGTCTAATTTGCCATTAACTCCTCGCATGGATTTTTAATTTCAAAAATTATATTTTTGCAATATATATATTTTTGGAAAAATTATATTTTCCCTTCATTTTAAAATTTTATATTGCACTTATCTCTTCCTTATAGTAATGTTTGCTTTAAATTCTTGAGCATATTTATAATAGCTGTATTAAAGTCCTGGTCTGCAAATTCTTCTATACATTCTGTCATTTTTGTGTCTGTATCCATTGATTAATTCCAGAAATTGACTCTAAGTATCAGTCAGAGTGTGATTATAGGACTCACATAATACTTAACTTTTCTCAGGGGGTCACAATTCTGTACTACCTGATTTCCAATATATGAAAATTTTTGCTTCATTAATGTTGCCCTATCTTTTTACTTCTTTATAGTAGAATAAGTTTAGTCCAAGTTACTTCCTCAAGCAGATATAACCATTTCTATCTATATAGATAGAGATATAAATAAATATAGAGATAGAATGGGAGTATTCCTTCTTTTCATGTTTTAGAGAAAAGTGATTGTGCAATATGCCATGAAAAAAATAATGACATTTGAAAAATAAAATCTATACTTCAACAAAAAAATGTCATAAGGGATTTTAAACAATGATTTTCATTGATAAAAACTAACTCATCAGTGAAACAAGGATGATGTCCTCATTCACTATAATCCCTTTCATGGAAGCATATATACTACGGACTGCCCATAGGAAAATAGGAGGCAAAATCCTACTTGTGTTAGCTTTCACCCATTTCACACTTAAGAAAGGATGCAATTAGCCTACGGCCATACCACCCTGAACACGCCCGATCTCATCTGATCTCGGAAGCTAAGCAGGGTCGGGCCTGGTTAGTACTTGGATGGGAGAAAGGATGAAATTAGTAATAAATTACTTGTGATACCTGGTACAACTTACTAGAACACACTTTGTGGCAGTTTGATATTATTTATATATTCCAAAAGAGATATTGATTATGTTTGTAAAGTGGTCGGTTCCTCTAGGTGTGATGCCCTTTGATTGTATTAGATTCAGCTGAGATGACTTTGGTTAAATTATGTTAGGATTAGGGATTTGATTTGACCACAACATAAGAGTGTGCAGGATTGAGTCCCCACTCCCCTTGGCAGGCTATATCAATGGATGCTCACTCAAGAACACACAAAAGTAGATACAGAGAAAAATACATGGCAGAGGAGAGAACTTGGTTTTGATGCTGGAGCCCCAGGGAGAGATGAGACATTCCCCTGATAGTTTACAGCTGACCTTCTGAAGAGAACAGAGCAGCTGAGAAGCCCTAAGAGACAAGCCTTATGCCAGCCTACAGCTGAGATCAGAGGAGCTGGGCCCATGGAGTCTTAGAAGAAAACACTGAGGGGATGAACAATTTGTTAGTCAAATGTTGAGTCCCCTCACCTCTTGTGATACTTAATTTTACATGTGAAATTGATGAGGTTATACTGCCCAGTTGTTTGGTGA
Organism: Cabassous unicinctus; assembly: GCA_029593785.1. Lineage (NCBI taxonomy): Eukaryota > Metazoa > Chordata > Mammalia > Cingulata > Chlamyphoridae > Cabassous > Cabassous unicinctus. Next base: position 40,144 of record JAQZBX010007403.1, read on the forward strand.
AACGCTAGCCTGTTGCTGCTGTGGAGGTACTTCATGTATGAGGTTAGCATCAACAATCAGTTGACCTTAACCAAAGGAGATTATCCTCCATAATGTGGGTGTACCTCCTCCAATCAGCTGGAGAACCTAACAGAAAGAATTGAAGGTTTCAAGAATCAGAAGGAATTCTGCCTCAGTAATGCACCCTTCACTCCTTCCCAGCCTCCTGTACAGACTGGAACTAAAGACTTCTACATCATTCCTCCTAGAATTTCTAGATTGTGACCCACTGTATGGAATCCAGACTTGCCAATGTCACAGTCACAAAAGCCAATTTCTTATAATAAGTCTCTCTCTTGCCATGTATATGTCTTCTTGGTTCTGTTTCCCTGAAGAGCCCTGACTAATATATGCCTCTATCTTTCTCTATTGTTAGGACTAAGTTTGATTGCATATGAAAAAAAAAAATCCACAGTTTGTGTGGCTTAAAGAATATATAGGCTTATTTCAAAAAATTAATTTGGAGTAGGGTATCTAGGACATTATTGAAACTTGCTTATATCATCAAGGTTTTTCATGTTCTAGTATCTTTCAGTATACCTCGAGTTTAAAATTGCCTGCTAGAGCTGTAGCCATCATTACAGACTTCCAACAACAGAATGGAAGGATCATTTTCTTTTCAGGAGACTCCCTGAAAGCTCTTAAAATAACTTTTGTTCATTTAGCACATAAGCACACTGGTGCATAAACGGTGCTGGGAAATGTAGTCTTTCAGTCTGGGCAACAGTGTGCTGGATTAGTATCTGTACTTGCATGATTAAGGAAGTAAAGAGAGACAATGGTTGAAAAGTAACCAGCAGTGATTGACACATTATTTGCTAATTTAAATTTTCACTTTATTTTATTTTTTCTTTAAGTGAGCACATAATGTGATAGAGTAAGATATAAATTGGCAATTCTAAATTATTGTAATAGGCATGAAATGTTAATGAACTTTTTAAAAAGACAGCGCTATTAAAATCAAGAAATTCAGAGAACTTTACTGAAATCGATACAGCTTCAAGTGGGTCTTGAAAGAAGGATTAAAACTCAGAGATTTTTCATTGAGTATTATTAAACTATACTTAAGGAATGAGAGAGTGAAATCTAATCTAGATGAGACTATTAGCTAATTTTATAAACAAATTGCTTTCATATCACAGGAAGTCATTAAACATTTTTTTTTCTTTTATTTATTTTATGACTGTAACATAACTGCTAAATTTCATTCTATAAACAGAATCTGAATGTGTTTTCTAATTTAAAAAATAAACAGATACCAGTTATTTCTGGGAATATGTTAAGTGTTACGCACTATACAGGAAATTGCAAATAAAAGAAATTAAACTATACTTAGCTAGCCGCCTATACAAGGTAGGTACGTGCTATGAAATAGGGTCCAAAAGGAACTGAGTACTACAATTTTACAGTCACAGTTTCAGTTATACTGGTTTCTCGGTATATGTGGATCTATGAATGAAGGACTGTCTCTAATTGTGTGCTTGATAGAAAGCTCAATGCAGTTGAGCTTCAGAAGATAAAGTTTGTTTCAATAGTCTCAAGCACTAAAGTATCAGAATAAGTAATAAGTCCCAAAATAAAGGACAAATCTTTTGCATTCCAATAGCTATTTTAAATCCTGGGTGATTTCATCTTAGGAGCCCCAGTGACAATGTCACTGGCAGTTGGAGCACACTGACACACTTGACATCCAATTTAGTTCATGCTAGCTCAGTTTGGAAATGCAGAAGCGCTACGCTGTATGCAGCAGAGAAAGCTTTGTGTCACTGCTGAGGGATCCCCTCTAATTCCCAGGATATTTGTTTAACAATTCTAATGTCAGAATACCAGCACGAAAAAGCTAACAATCAGTGTCACAATGAAATACATAGTTAACAGAATGTTTTGAGATTTAGTGCATTAAAACATAATGTAGGGAAGTGGGTGTGGCTCATTTGGTTGGGCTCCATTTACCATATGGGAGGCCCTGGGTTTGATTCCAGGGCCTCCTGGTGAAGGCAAGACGGCCCGCGCAGCGAGGTGAGCTGACACAGCAAGACGACGCAACAAAGGGAGACAAGCAGACATAGAAAAACACACAGCAAATGGACACAGCGACCACAAGCAGCAAGGGGGAGATAAATAAATAAATAAAAATAAATCTTTAAAAAAAAACAAAAACATAATGTCATATTTTTCACTCTTAAGTGTGTTCTTTCCATAGCTCTTTAGCCTGGTTCAAGATTCAGAGAGATGGCAACAACTGGCTTTATATTGTATTATCGGAGTAATCATTTCAGTCCTTATTTTTAACATAGTGCAGTATTTATTTATTTAAAATCTGTAGCATTTTTTAATTTATCTCATATCTGCCAACTTTAGAAGGAATAACTTGCAAAATGCAGTTACTTGTTGAATTAACAAATCTATAAATGCACAATGATGCATGCTACAAATGAAAATTAATATCAAGAGGAAAATTGTACAGTGCAACCCAAATATTACTATTTATACATGTGATAAAAACTGGTGTCTCTTTTTTTGTTATTGTTTGTATGCTTTACAAATTATGCAAACAGATTTAACTTTTTGGTAAAGTCATGTCACTAGTTAAATATTTTACTTATAATTCTTTCTGCATCAATGACCAAATTGCTTCATTTTGCATTCTTTTCATTCTTAAATATCAAGAATGTTATATTTCTGTGTCCACTGACTTGTTTCAAACTTGTTTAAAATTTGATATTTCTGGATTTAATAGGATCCTTTAAAATTTGAATTTCAACAATGTGCCAGTACTACATTTTATTCATCATTCATCAGTTTATGGACACTTGGGTTGCATCCATCTTTTGGCAATTGTGAATAATGCTACTATGAACATTAGTGTGCAAATATTTATTTGAGTGCCTGTTTCAGTTTTTGGGAGCATATACAGAGTAGTGGGATTTACGAGTGATATGGTAGTTCTATACTAAGCTTTCTGAGGCACCACCAAACTGTCTCCTACAGCAGTTGCACAATTTTACATCCCCACCAGCAAAAACTGAGTGTTCCTATTTCTCCACATCCTTCCCAACATTTTTTATTTTCTGTTTTATTTTTCTGAATAGCAGCTATTCTAATGGATGTGAAATGGTATCTCATTGTGGGTTTGATTTGCATTTCCCTGATGGCTAATGATGTTGAGCATCTTTTCATGTGCTTTCTGTTCCTCTATATATTTTCTTTAGAGGGATGTCTACTCAGGTCTTTTGCCCATTTTAATAATTTTTTAAAATAAATTTTTATTCTAGAACACTTTTAGACTTACAGAAATATTGCAAAAATAATAAAGAGAATTACCCCATACTCACACTTAGATTCTTCAATTATTGACACCTTATGTTAGTAAGGCATATTTTCTACAATTGATAAAACAATATTGAGCAATTACTGTCAGTGAAAGTCCATTCTTTATTCAGATCTCCTCAGTTTTTTACACGTCCTTTTTCTTTGTCCCAGGATGATCTCCAGAATACTACATTACATTTAGTCATCGTGCCTCCTTAGTTTCTCTTGGCTGTGACAGTTTCTCATGTTTTCCTAACTTTTGTTGATGTTGAAAATTTTGAGGAATTCTGCATAAATATACTGTATAATTCCCCTTTGAAAGTATTTGTATATTGTTTTCTCATAATTAGAATGAGGTTATGTGTTTTTAGGAGGAAGACCAGAGGTGTTAAATGTAATTTTCATCACATCACATCACATCAAAAGTACAGACTATCAAAATGGCTTATCACTGCTGGTGTTAATTTTGATCACCTGGCTGGGATATTGTTTGTCTACTCCACTGTACAGGAACTGCTATATTTTCCCACTTTCCATAATGTTCTCATTGGAAGGAAATTGCTATGAGTAATCCACACTTAAAGAGTGGGGAGTTATGCTCTACCTCCTTCAGGATGGAATAGCTACATAAATTATTTGGAAATTCACTGCATAGGAGATTTGTCTCTTCTTCCCATTAGTTTTTTCTTCAATCATTTTTCATATCAGTATGGATTCATAGGTATTAATTTTATACTTTGGATTATAATTCAGCTTTTTAATATTCATTTTATTGATCTAATTGTTCCAGCTTTGATCATTGTTATTTGGCTTCACTGTCCCTTTGACATAACCCTTGTTGTATGTAAATGTGTGTGTATGGAGGTTGGGAAGTGGGGGTTATCACCTCTTTACTTTCTGGTACCAGAAGATGCTCCAGACTTATTTTGTGTTTTTCCTTCCATGCCCTAGAATCACCTATTTCTCAAAAAATTCCTGATTCCTTTCATTGGAGAATGGTATTAGAAACCAAAGCATGGATTCTTGTTATATTCATTGCTGTTGGTTAATAATTTGTTTGTTTTTAATTTATTAAATTGGTTTGAAAGTTAAAGTATTCATTTTCTCAATAAGTGGCATTATAAAATGCCTCTCTCATCAAATATCAATATCAAAATGTCCACAATAAAATGTCATGTTGCCAGGGTGCATATACAATGAAAAACTTAATCCAAACTAAATTCTTGGTAGGAGAGAGTCACAGATTCCCAGGGAGTAAGACTCCTAGCCCAATGCTTGAACACTTTGGAAAATAACCAGGGAATTAGTAGGAAAAGCAAGGAGAATTAAACTTTCTATGCAATTGCATGATAATGATTATGGAACAGACAATTGTCTTTGTTCTTCTTAAACACTCCAATGGTTTCACATCACTCCTAGAAAAATGAAAATCTGGCAACTGTCTAAACTTCTGTGCTCATCTCATACCACAGTTTTTCTGTTTCCCCATGATCCAGCCTACTTGGCCATTCAATTATTGGCACACATTCTTTCCCTCATTCTTCCATCTAACAAATATTTATTGAACACTAATTATATGTGAAGCATAGAAAATGAAGAAAACTTCTTATTTTAGTTATTTGGTAGAGGGGAAGCATCAGTGGGAAGATGATATCCCTGTATCAAGGAATAGAGTGATGCTAATAGAGGAAGAGCAGCCGAGGAAGAGTGAATACCAGCTATAAATGCCTTGAGGCCAGAGCATAGTTGGCATGGTCTGTAAACTGCCAAGAGGCTAGAGGAGTTGCAGTGGAATGAGAAAGGGGTAATATGGAAAGAGATGAAGCATGAGTGATGCTGGGTCTTTTAGACTGTGGTAACAATTTGGGATTTAATTGTAAATGTGATGGGCAACCATAAGAATGTTTGTGAATGGGAGAATAACATGATATGTCTTTTAAATTAATAGATCACTTTTGAATCCTATGGGGAAATGATACTGTATGAGGAAAGAGTGGAAATGGGAAAAGATTTGAGAGGCCATTTAGTCTGAGTGAAAGTTATTGGTAGCCTGTATATGAATGGTAACAGCAGAGGTAGTGAGAGTGGTCAGACACAATTAGGACTGACAGGATTTGCTGAGAGACTGGAAGTGGGATGAGAGAGGAAGATAGAAGTCAAAGAAAACTTCAAGGATTTTTTTTTTTTTTGTCCTGAACAACTGAATGGAGCCATTTACTAAGATGAGATATGCTGGTGTAGGTGCTGTTTGAATACTGAGAGCTGACAAAGAGTTTGGTTTCACATGAATTAAATTTTAGATGCCCATTGAAAGTCCAGGTTGATATGTCTAGGAATTTGAGCTTTAAAGGAGAGGTAAGGCCTTGAGTTATAAATTAGAACTAACCATTTTCATGGCCTACAATATTCTTTTTCCTGGTATTTGTATTATTGGTGTTTTCTTTTTAATTCCAGATATTTTTATTTTTCTTTCTTTTTTCATCTTTCTTTTCTTTGTTTTTAAATTTCAGATATTTTTAAGTGTTAACTTTACACCTTCAGTTTTAGTTACTTTATTCAATCTGTAGTAGTGCCCATGATTTCTCTATCACATAACTTCTGATGTTTTATAATGCTTTGGAAATACTAACAGAATACAGTTTCCATGAGACCATGAGCTGTTTTGTCTTCCTTATTGCTATGTTATATAGTTTACAAGCTTATCTGATTCATTACAATTTCTCAAAAAATATTTGTTGGGTAAATGTATAGTAACAAGCAGAGTTCAAACAGGAAGCAAAACCACTATGAGTTATAGAGTAAATGGATTATTATAGAAATTAGAACTAACAAAATTATAGGGTGTGATGGTTAGGCTAATGTGTCAACTCGGGCAGGTAATTGTGCCCAGTTGTTTGGTCAAGCATGCACTGGGCTAATTGTAATACAAGGATATTTATGGACTTTAGTTACCAGTGAGTTTACTGCATAGATGGCTGATTACACCTACATCAGCCAGGAAGACTGCTGTCAGCAATGAGTGATGCTTTATCCAATCAGTTGAATGCCTTAAAAGGGGAAGTGCTTTCAACATTCAGAGAGAACTTTCCAGCTGGTATTTGGACAGCTAAACTCTCCCGGAAGCTCATCAAGGACCTTCATTGGACTTTCATCAGAGCCCCTGGTTTGAAGCCTGCCTATGAAAAATCCCCATGATCACATGAAAGACTCTTATAAAATCTCATATTATTTACACATATCTCCTGTTGATTCTGTTTCCCTAGAGAACCCTGAATAATGCACAGGGGGAGCTATAAAAGTAAAATTTAAAAAGGGGAAATTGGAAGATTAGAGCATTTCTAACCCCATGAGAATTCATGAGAATGAGGAATAAACTTTGTTATGCTAAGTTCTAATATTGCAGGGCTTATTTGATCCCTGCTTGAAATATCTTCTTTTTGTCTCTCTAGAGCCAGTTTCCACTGCACTTCATCAAGCTTTTTTCTCTGTGAAGCTGTCCTGAATAGGCTGTATCTTTGCTCTCTAGTTTCCAGTTTGGATTGGCCAAAAGAAACTCTAGCAGTAAATTAGAAGAGAATGAGGTTGGGGTTGTTATTTCCATGGGTCTCTCCAGGTGAGGAACATAGGCTGGCTGTAATCCTCAAATACATGTCACAAATCCTCTGATGAAATGTGACTGTGCAGTTTGTAGGCTCTCCAAAATTAAAGAAGACAACTTCACTCTTACTATTCTTGGATTATTTTACTATCCCTCATGATTTTCTCACATGGTACTCACAGCTTAATAAACCGTCCCTTTATTAAACTTTCCTTTAATCATCCTAATTAAGGTTGAACTATCTTTTTCCTACTGGAACCTGACTAACATGCTATTGAATTAAAATTTAGCTTTTAGTGACACGGAGGCAGGACTAGCTGCCTTTAAAATTTATTTTGTAGTCCTACAATATCATATAATATTTTAGCACTTCCATTTCTTTGGATTACTCCCACTTCACCTCCAATATGACAGGGATTTATTTTTCTTTCTCTTCTTTTCAGAACTGGCCACAAATCCAAATAATTCTCTTTATTGCCTCACTTCCTAATACCCATTATGGTAAGCTGAATACTGCTTGCCAATACTTAACTGACCACTGCTAAGGCAAGAGCAACAACAGCAGCTCACCATAAGCCATTAGTTCATATCTCTCTCTGGATCAATGAACTGTCATGTAAGAAATTCAACCACACTGTGCCCTACATGTCTGTACAGGTACTTCTGTCAGTTCCAGGTGACTCCAGCCTTCCAACCATCCTCTCCAAGCCAACAGACATGTGAGTGAAGGCGTCTTGTACATTGAATTTATCTGCCAGATGAATTCAAAAATTTTCTCATATGATGTTACATGTTTCAGAAGAATTAACCAGCTAAGCCCTACCAAAATGCCTTATCTGTATACTCATGAGATAGAATCAAAAGATAGTTATTTAAAGCCTAAGGTGTGAGATAGTTTATGGAGTAATAGAAAACCAAAAGAGAATCTAGGAATTAAAAGTGGGGTTCACCCTTAACACATCCTAAACATATATCCTTGCATGCAGGATGATGCAAAAGGCAGAAGCTGCAAGGTCCTCAAGGAGACTGATGGTGAAAGCTTAAAAAGCCTCATGCAGACTTGATAATGGCTTTAAGAACAAGGAGGAAAATGTTACTGGAGGCTGGAGAAAAGGGTACCCAGTCATGCAGTGGCAAAAGTTTTGGCAACACTGTCACCTGTGAAGTAGAAAGCTAGAACAATAGATAAATGTCCATTATACCATGTATTCATTCATGGATCTGAAGGCTGTTTTTGACACAGCACAAGACATTGTAAAAGCAATAGTGTTATTTTATTTCTGGAATTTCATCATTAGTTTTTGATAATTAAAACTATACCCATGCATAAATACAGGCTTACATGTGTGAACATATATGTGGATTAAGAAAGAAAAACAGAATGTGTATTGTGATGGTATTTCATTAGTAGAACAAGAAATTTTCATGGCTTCTTAGTTGATTTTTGTAATGCAAAACTCCTTGTGACTAGAAACACCCTAACACATCCTTTCTTTTGTGTCAAACTTCAATTTCTCCTTTTAAATTATTTTCTAGTTAAAGCATTTCATTATGCTATACAAATTAGTAACTACAATTATCAAAGGTTCTAATTATGCATTAAATCTTACAACACAATCTTCTATTGCTTGTACACATTTTTAGAGTTAGTAATTGTGGACACTAATTGTGATATAATTGTGGATTTGCATGGTGGTAATCATTGAAGATTTTTATGCTCTGCCTTTAAAGTGCATTTATAAGCCAGTATTACGGATATGAGAAAATAAATGTGCTTAAGATTGTATTAGTGCTTATAATAGTGAGACAGTACCTAAATCGATCTTAAAAATGTTCAATTTAGCTGAAATCTTCTTTGTCAAGTAATCAATGTGTTTACCTAATGTTAAAAGTGGTGTCAAGAAGTTAGTGAGACTCAAAGTTATTTGGAAGAGATAATGCAGGCCAGGGAAAATTCACCAACTTGAACTTTTCCATTTTTAACCAGATTTGATGGTATGCGAGAGAGAAGTAAACGTTTGCTTGCCTTTTTCCAAAGTGTAAGAAAGAGGTAAGAGTTGACTTCATAAGTAAACTCTAAGAAAGGTTTCAGTAAAAATGGGTATGGTCAACAGACAGCATAATCCTTGGTGATGCTTTGATTTTCATTTGAGAGCATTTTTAATATTTTAGAGGCTGAATTAAATACAGAAACCATTAAGAAATACTTAAATACTGATTAAACATAGTTTGTTCTTTTTTTGTTCTTGTTTTTCATCTACAATTTTATATACAAATCAAAATAAATAAAGCATACATTAATATGACAACTATCAGGTATTGTACATCAAAAGTAGATAACATATGAAGATTTTTTTCCCATTTTGTTATAGCGATCACATTAATCGCTATTTAAATTGTGAAAAATAGACATCAGGCAATGAAATGAAGGAAACCTTGAAGAAATGTCCTTGATACTGAACAAGGCTTATACAAATGGCAGCCTATTGAGTGCAGAATAAATGAGGTAATTACCATTCAGTTTTACAGATGGAAAAGCTGAGTCACCAGGAGGTTAAGTGACTTGTTCAAGGTCACAGAAGAAGCCATTAGCAGTATTATGTAGTACCCTTTATTCTTTTTTATTTCTTCTTTTAATTTTATTTAGTATAGCAAGAAGTATTAAAAGATATATATTCTCCACATATACAGCAAATTCAATCTTGCAATTCAGTACTGAGTAAAACAATGAATGCAAGTTTTTCATTTTTTGTTGTTGTTGGTTTGGTTTGTTTTTTTTCCCACATAAATATACTTTATTCTTTATTTCTTTTGTCTTTGTCACTGCAGAAATTGGTTTGTTCCCTTAATGTCACAAAGACAGCAGAGATAGAATACAAGACAGCTTTCTACATTAGTGTGTGAAATTGAGAGGGTGTCAATGGAAAAAACACTCTCTAAATAAAACCCTGTTGCTCTCCTGACTACTGAGTTATATACCAATCACTTTGCATAGTAATAATTGCAAATACAGAAAAATAAATAAAGATAATTTTGGTATTATATTTTTTTAAATTGATTACAAACCATATTTCCAAGTGGTTAGCATCCTGCAATTTATAATTGAGATGATATTTGAACAAAAATAATTTAGTGTGGCATACAGAGTGTATAATAGTCTAATGCTACTTATTTTCTTATGTAATCTGCCATTGATTGTGTGTTTTAACTTGATATAATTGATATTTTCACATAATGTTGTATATGTGGTTGCTTTGGGAATCAATCTGTTCTATCATAAAGGAATTCACTTCATTGATGAGTGTATTAGTCAGCCAAAGGGGTGCTAATGTGAAATACCAAAAATGGATTGGTCTTTATAAAGGGTATTTATTTGGGGTAGAAGTCCACAGTTACCAGGCCATAAAGCATAAGTTTCTTCCCTCACCAAAGTCCATTGTCACGTGTTGGAGCAAGACAGCTGCCGACATTTGCCCAGGGTTCAGGCTTCTTGCGTTCCTCTCTTCCTGGGGCTGCGTTTCTCTCCGGGCTTAGCTCCTGTTTCCTCCACAAGGTCAGCTGTATGTGATCAGGCAAATGGCTTGCTTCTCTTCTCCTGGGGCCTTCTTTCCAGTATCAAAACTGCTTCTCAAAAGACTGCTTCAACTCTGTTCTTTGCCTTGCCTTTTATACTCGATTCCCCACGCACCAAAGGGGTGGGGCTCAGTGCCCTAATCATAACCTAATCATGCCCAGATTAACAGATCAGGTTACAAGCATGATCCAATTATATTTTTGGAATTCATA
>JAQZBX010007404.1:0-50697 GCA_029593785.1 Cabassous unicinctus
CAGGGCCTGGGGACTGAACCTGAGACATCCTATGTGGGAAGCCGGCTCTCAACCACTGAGTCACATTGGCTTCCCGAGTTGGTTTTTTCCTTTGTTTTGCTTGTTGTTTGTTTTTGTTTTTTCAAAAGGAACCCTGACCTCCTGGTGGGAGGCAGACACTAAACTGCTTGAGCCACGTATGCTCCCTCACTCTGTATTGTTTTTTATAAACAAATCAATTTTATTGATGCATATTAATAAAGAATAAAATTCATCCCAAGTATACAAACAATATTATTTCATGTAATCACATAGTTGTGCGTTCATCACTTCAATCATTATTAGAGCATGTTCATTCTTTCAATAATAGTAATAAACAACAAACAAACAAACAAGAAAATTCCTCACCTCTCAATTTCTGTATGTTTCCTGCACTGTACATAGCTGGTGTTTCTGCTATTCAATCCAAAGTGTAATAATCAATGGCTTTCAGCATAATCACAATGTTGTACATCCATTATCTCAAAAACTTTAGAACAATTTCATTATCCCAAAAAGAAAGACTCCACATCCTTTGGCATTCCTTTCTCAGATCTACATAACCACTAATCTCATTTCATCTTTATAAATTGATTTATATTTACATTTCATATAAATTGTTTTTTTAATTCTCTATTTCATTTATCTCCCTTTTAATTTTATTATGTCTTTTCTTTTGTTCATTTCAGGTTTAGTTTGCTCTTATTTTTTTCTAAAGTCTCCAGTTGTGAGGTTAGGTCTCTGATTTGAGATCTTTCTTCTTCTTATTTTAAGCATTCAGGGCTATAAATTTCCCTCCCACCACTGCCTTTGCTGCATCTTGTAAGATTTGGTATCTTGTATTTACATTTTCATTTGTCTTGAGACATTTTCTAATTTTCTTTGTGATTTCTTCTTTGACCCATGTGTGGGTTAACAATACATTGTTGAATCTTCACATATTTGTGAACATTCCATTCCTCCCACTGTAATTTATTTCTAGCTTTATTCCATTGTGGTTGGAGAGAATATAGGATATTATTTCACTATTTTTAACTTACTTGTGTCTTGTTTTGTGACCTAATATATAATCTCAAGTAGAATGGTCCATGTGCATTAGAGAACAATGTGTATTTTGCTGATGCTATACTTAATGTACTCTACAAGTGTGTTGAAACTAATTAGTTTATAGTATCAGTCAATTATCCTATTTTCTTACTGATAGTCTTTCTAGATTTTCTATACATTTTTTAATGTGGTGTGTTGAATTCTCCTACTTTTAATGTAGAACCTTTTATTTCTCCCTCAAATCTGTCAATATTTGCTTCATATATTTTGGGGCTCTACCATTAAGTTCATATAAATTTTTAAGAGTTATGTCTTCTTGTATAATTGACCACATTGTCTGTATATAGTAACTTTCTTTGTCTCTCATAACAGTTGTGGAATTGAAGTCCATTTTATCTATTTGTTCCATCCTTTCACTTTCAGCTTTTGAATTTAATATGAGTCTCATGTAAACAACATAGAGTTGGCTCTTGCTTTTTTCATCCATTCTATCAATCTCTGCCTTTTGACAGAAAAGTTTAATCAATTTATATTTAAAATAACTAAGGATAATAAAAGAATTTCTTTTGCCATTTCACTATAAGGTCTTTTAACTTTTTGTTCCTCGATTCTTCCATTAAAGCCTGCTTTCGTATGTATTTAAATTTTTGTATGGAATCATTTGCATCCCTTCTCATTTTTATCTGTATATATTTTTCAACTATTTACTTTTTGGTTACCCAGGGGAAAAATTTCACATCCTAAATCTTTGACATTCTTTCTCGGTTTGATAACTTAATTTCAAAACCATATACATAAAGTGTGCCTACACTAATCCATATCCTCAGCTTTTTTCTACTTTTATGAAATATATTTATATATGTTTTGTGCTGTAAACCATAGATAAAATATTAGTTTTTATTAATTTGTGTTTGAGGATCTGTAGAATCTAAAAAGTGGAGGTATATAACAAAAAATACAATACAATATTACTGACATTTATAAGTACCCATGTGTTTACATTTACCAGAGGTCTGTATTTCTTTATACCACTTTTATCCTCTGTCTAATGTACTTTCCCTTCAGTTCAAAGGTCTACTTTTTTTTTTTTGCTTGCAGGGCAGGTCTAGTGGTGACAAACACTCTCAGGATTTGTTTATCTTGGAATGGCTTAATATCTTCATCATTTAAAAAATATAGTCTCTAGATATAAAATTGCTGGTCAGCATTTTTTTTCTTTCATCCCTTTAAATGTTTTGTCTTACTGCCTTCTTGCCTCCATGGTTTCTGAAGAGAAAAATGAGACTTAATCATAAGGGACTCCCATGTACATAACACATTGCTTTTCTCTTACATCTTTCAGAACACTTTTATTGTATTTGGCATTCAACATTTTGACTTCTATGTGTGTGGGCATGTTTCTCTTTGTTTATCCTCTTTGGGGTTCATCAGGATTTTTGGCTGTGTATATTCCTGTCTGCTCTTAAATTTGGGATGTTTTCTGCCATTATTTGCTTCACTATTCCTTCTGCCCCTGCCTTTTTTTCCTTTTACGAGTCCAATAATGCATATATTGGTATGCTCGATGGTTTCTCACACATACTAGGTTCTGTATGATTTTTTAAATTATTTTTCCTTTCTGCACCTCAGCTTCAATAATTTTTATGTTTTTGACTTTGAATTCACAGATTCTTCCTTCTGTCAGCTCCAATCTGCTGTTGAAATTCTCCAAGGAATTTTAAATTTCAGTTATTTTGGTCTTGAAATTCAGAATTTCCATTTGGTTCCTTTTAAAAATTTTTTCTCTTATTGAGATTCTTATATGGTTCATTCATTGTTTTTTGTGTGATATCCTTTATTTTTTTTCTTTGCGTATTCCTTTATCTCTTTGAACATATTGAAGATCATTTTATTTTAAAGTTTTTTTCCAATATGTCCAAAGTCTTGCCTTCTTCCCTGATGGTTTCTGAATTTTTATCCTCTTCCTTTTGATGGGACATCATTTCCTGGTTCTTTGTCTTTGAAGGTTTTTTCTAAATACTGCAATTTAAAAAAAATATTTTGAAGTGTCAATATTTACATTTATTCTTTGAGCTGTCTGTTCCTTAATTTGTATCCAGCTCTTGATATGATAGAGATTTCCTTGAGTGTTAACAAAAATGACCAAAATAATAATTTTTTTCACATTCTTCACAATTTAGCTCTGTGTTGGTTGTGTGCTTCTTTAGAATTTAAACCTCCTATCAAGAATATTAGCCTGAGGTGAATGTGCAGTGCAGATTCCTTTCTTTTCTTGCCATAAAGTTGTGCTTGCCCATGCCTTGGAAAATCTCTCATTTATAGGAATTTTAATTCCCTTTCTACTCACTATTAAATAGACTTTCTCTCCCTCCTCGTGCTCTATTGTATGACATAAAGCAGTTAGTCCTTTTCCCCAGACCATTTGACTTAATTGTTTCTTATACTGCTTTAGCTGTCCTCAAGTTGATTCTTACTGCAGTGAAAGTTCTTGGAGAGCAAGTCTGAGAAGAATTTCCTAGTTTGGTGTTTCAGGTTCCATACCCATTAATGGAGAGAGGCATACAAGCACCTTATTTGACAAATAAGGATTTCTCTGTTTCTGCAAATACAGGGTGAAGAACCCACCATGGTAGTGCAGACTGGCTCCAACCTGTGCCAAGATTGGGTGGAAGAGGGACCAGCAAGTGTGCCATGGGTTTCTTCTACTGTTTTAAAATCTGTATTTTCCTAATTTGGCTCTTGTCCAAATGCAACAACACTTTACACTTTTTCAGAATTTTGAGGAAGATGGCTGTGCCATTTTTGCTACTTTTTCACAGAGTCTGTGGGGAAACAGCACAATGGAACATTTTATGCTGCCATCTTAGTTTGACCAAAAGTGCCCCAAAGAGTATTTAGAGGGAATAGAGAAACATGGGTTGTCAAGAACTTAGATTTCCAAAAGCAATCAAATGAGCAATTATTTAGTCATTAAAGAACAAAATAATGATAAGTATTTAAGATATAAAACATAAACTGCCATACTAATACTAATTTTAATTCAACCATAATGTATCTTTCAAATAAATATCTTGATTCATTCTGTTCAGTAAAACTCTAGAAGACCTAAGGTACTGGAAAACTTTTAGAGATTAGCTCATATAATTTTATGATACATGTGATTATAGCTGTATATGGCCCTCCTAATGTAGGCATTCTTTATTTTAAATTGTATGCATGATTAAATCTTGCTTACATATTTGTCTGTCAATATTTATTCTAATCTTCATATATAAATATTGATATATTCATTTTGTTGGTGAGGGGAATATAGTGAATCATTTTATTCAATTGCTGAAATCGCTAAAATTCTGCTGTTCTATTTCAATGCTCTTTCCACTGATATACTATCTCATGAAATTAAATTTCTTTTAGCCATTCACTTTGTGTTTTAGTGTGATTTAAAAGGAAAAGAAATATCAGAATCCAGTTTTTTTTTGTTTGTTTGTTTGTTTGTTTGTTTGTTTAGGTACCTGGGGCCAGGGATTGAACCTAGGACCTCCTGCATTTTTCTTTTCCTTCATTTCTTTTTTTGTTTGTTTGTTTATTTTTCTTTTCATTTTTTTTGCTTGTTTGTTTTGTTTTTTCTGGTGGCACCGGGAACCCAACCCAGGACCTCCTCTGTGGAAGGAGGGCACTCAACCTTTTCAGCCACATCTGCTCCCTAGAATCCAGTTTTAAATTAACAAGTTGAGCTGATACCTTTGGAAATGACATGAGTTCAACCAATAATTAAACACCCTCATCTCCCTTACATTTTGCACAGAGTGGCATCAACACATGAGCCACTACCATGTCACAGCCTTGTGATTCACTGCCAAGAAATAATGCATTGCCAAGAAATAAATATGAGGCTATGGTTCATTAAATCTTGAGTCACAATATTGTTCACATTTTCATAGTAATATGAATTGCAATTTAATTAGTATCTTCGAATTTGTTCCATTAAATGCTAACATGAAAAATGTCACTGAAGTCATTGTAATTGTACTGAAGGGCTTCATAGATAATCTTGAACTGCAAATCATTTTATTTTTCCTGTTTCTAGCTATATACTACTTTACAATGATGGGAAATTTAGCACTGGTTGTATTGGTAATTGGGGTTCCTGTGTCAATAATGCCATGTACTATTTTCTGAGAGTGTTACATTTGTGGATTCCTGCTCATCCTTAGTTATCCCAAATATATTGGCAGATTTTATATCAAAAAGTAAAGTCATAATAAATTATTTTACCTTAATATATTCCTTCTCCAACCCTCTTCCCATTCATTAGGTAAATAGGAGCTTTTAGTCGTATATCATTTTCTATCTGTCTGAAGCTCTTTAACATTTCTTGCAAAGCAGCTCTATGTGTGATAAAGTCAATCAATTTTTGTCTTTGAAAATATTTCTCCTTCACTTTTGAAAATGAACTTTGCTGCATAAAAAATTCTTCATTGGTCTTTTTCTTTTTTTCCTTTCAACACTTTATTTCACCTTCTTGCTTGGTTTCTGAGAAGTCTGATATATTATTAAACTTGTTCCTCTACTGTTACATTTTAAAAATTTGGTTTGCTTCAAGACTTCATTTCTGTCATTCATTTACATGTAAATTCCCTCAAATATTGATATTTCCAGAATGAAATATGAATTTCTTTGGCTCTTCTTCAATCTTTCTATCTGATTTTCCCAATTCTCATACTCTGTCTCACACCAAGTGACCAACTCCTAGTGTCTGAAATTTGTCAGGTAAATTTTCATTTTGAATATGCTGGCAAAAGCACTAAATTTAAAATACATTTGAAATACCAGGTTTAAAAATAATAATAGTTGATTTTTATCAGTATAAGTCGTGGTTGCCCTGACAATGTTTTTCTTAACTGTGTGAATCCTTGATTTTATGATCTATTTAGCTACCATTAAGAACCTATTATTTCAACTTAAATAAAACAACATTCTTGTTTTCCTTAAAATATGATGTTATGTCAAGAAGCATTTAAGAAATTCTCAAAAAGCCAAATATTCAATGTACATAAAATAAATGAAAGGAAATTGATACTTTGATATAATGTAGCTTGAAAGTCACTTGAAGTCAACAATTTAGTGGATATTTGGAGAACATAGTACAGAATAAATATCATAGGATATTTGCCATTAAAAATATAGAATGTGGTGGGAGGACAGTAGAGCAGTTATCAAAAAATAGCTAAAGACTGTAAACTGCATTTAAACAGTAATCCATAGTTAGTAACAATACTTCAATGTGTTTTCAGTCTGTCTTGCACAATTTTGTAGGTTATGACCAAATATACAGTGGACTGTATCAGTCACTGCAATGTAATGCAGGACAACTCCAATGTCCTGAAATGCCCACATATTACACTTACTTTTCCCTCTCCCATCCCTCAAGACCTCTGGTGTCCACTGCCTTTACATCAATGATAACTGTTCTTCCATTGCTAGAATAATAATAAGTGTACAGTAGAATAATAATAATAAGTATAATTTAGTCAGTTATTCATTACCCATTTGTGAGGATTTTGAAATGGTGATGCCCACTCTGTTTCTAACTGAGAGGGAGTTTAGATCCCATGGGGCAGATGGATGGAACTATCTTGCTTGAAGTTATAAACACTCTGTTGCTTGGATTGGGCATTGTCCATCATCAACTCCTTGTTAATTGTCTTGGGTAAGTCCAATAAACTGAATAGTAGATGTTGCAACTCTACTGAAATACAGAACTCAACTGGTACATGGATGGATCAAAGATTTAAGTCTCTGGGACATATACTTATCAAGTATAGTGCTAATTATAGGGTCAAATGAAAGAAATAGAAGAGCCATGTGTAGAGAACCTATAATTGAGTATAACTCTGTTATAGAGTGCAGAATAAATATCATAGGATATTTGCCATTCAAAATATAGAATGTGGTGGGAGGACAGCAGAGCAGCTATCAAAAAATAGCTAAAGACTATAAATAAGGAAGAGGGCACAAGAAAGAAAATCACATTTCAAAAAGGAACTAGAGGGATTATTACCAAGCACCAACTAGCAATGCATCTGGAAAAAGACCTTGACCAAAAGGGGAAATTGTAAATACAAATGAGTTTTTATGGCTAAGAGATTTCAAAGTGAGTCAGGAGGTAATTCCAGGGGTTACCATTATGTTGGGATCTGCAGGCTCTCATTGACTGTCACAGTAAACAGTACCTCAAATAGTGGGGCTCCTGAGAGTTCTAGAGACATCTAGAAACTAAGAGAAGGGCAGATAGCTCAGGAATTTGGCACTCTGTCAATCATCCTTACTTTGGAATTTATGCTTTCAATGTTGGAGAGGATGTGGAGGAATAGGAACTCTCATCTACTGCTGTTGGGATTGTGGAATAGTCCAGCCAATGTGGAGGACACTTTGGCGGTTCCTCAGAAAACTAACAATAGATATTCTGTATGATCCAGCGATTCCACTGCTGGGTATATACCCAGAAGAACTGAAAGCAAAGACACGAACAGATATATGCACACCAATGTTCATAGCGGCATTGTTCACCATTGCCAAAAGTTGGAATCAGCCCTGGTGCCCAACAACAGAAGAATGGATAAGGAAAATGTGGTACATACATACAATGGAATATTACTCAGCTGTTAGAAGGAATAAAGTGCTAACACATGGAATAACGTGGATGAATCTTGAAGACCTTATGTTGAGTAAAGCAAGCCAGGCATTGGAGGATGAACAGTATATGACCTCACTGATTTGAACTGAGATAAGAGAGCAGTCTCTGAGGACCATTGTCTGAAAGATAGGTTAACAAGGGAGAGAAAGAGAAGAGTAGGCTGTGAGCCATCACCCATATGGACATAATCTATGGTAAAGGGATAGAGTATAGTTGCATATTGAAGGATAGGACAGATGGGTAGTGATATTACTGGGTTTGGTGGTGCAGGTTTGACAGGTGGGTAGATTAGGAAGGGCAGGTTAGAATACTCAGGGCATGTAACTATGAATCTTGTCATTCCATGAGTCAAGAGAACAGAGTGGCATATGCCACAAAGGGATGGGGTGGAAGGAACAGTTAAGATCAAATGGGGTATTTAGTGGTCATGGGAAATGTTTTTCATTACCTTTCAGTAATGGACACAAGACATGGTAAATATCATAAAAAATTATTAAACTGTACAGTCTAAATTGTAAACTATACTGTAAACCATCGACAATGTTTAGTTGCTATTCTTTACTATCTGTATAACAGTTATAACAATGCTAACATCCATTAAAAAAAGGTTTTAATATGGGGTGGGGAAAGGGGAGGAAGGTTGGGTATGTGGGAGTCTCTAGTATTCCATGTGTGACTCTGCTGTGACCTAAAACTTCTTTGAAAATTAAATGAAAATTTGGGAGACACTGGGAAATGAGAGGGGCAAGTTGTCATGGTACACTGGACATCCGATAATGCAGTGATAAAAGGAAAAAAGAATAATTTTTTTTTAAAAAGGATTTTTTTTGTTTTTTTTTTCCCATTTTTTTTTGATGTCCCAATCCGCTAATTATATTTTATTTTTAGTTTAGTTTCTTTTTTTTTCTTCTGAGTTTCCTTGTACTTATCTCTGCATTTAAGCTTATCATTATTATTTCTTTTTCCTATTAATTGTCTTTCATTATTATATGGGTTTCATGTTCAAGGAAGGTTTGGATCACAGAAAGGTTACAATGGGGGCTGCAGAGGTTCATTGGTGGGGGGGTGTCTGGGATGGGGGATTCATGGGAGTAACTCCATCTGAATATACATGAAAGATATATAAAATTGTTCAAATGATCAAGGGATGGGGCATGGTCACAGAGGGTAGACAATCACTCGATAAATGAAGGAATCTGAATTCCCAGCCTGGAGAGTTCTACCACTTTCTCCAAGGGAGTAGCAGCAGTCCCCTGAGTGCAGAGGCAGTGTCTGGCAAAAGAGGATGGCCCACTGATGGGTTCTTGTTATTGAGGACTAGCCTTATGAGTCTTTGCTCTTGTAATTGAAACTTAGCCTACTGTTATGAGATGCCTAAGTGTTGCCACCTGAAAGCCTCCTTGTTGCTTAAATGTGGCCTCTAAGCCGAACTCAGCATATGAATGCCTTACCTTCTCCCCAACGTGGGACCTAACTCCTGGGGATGAGCCTCCCTAGCAAAGAGGGATTAATACCAAGTGCCAACTGGCAACACGACTGGAAAAAGATGTTGAATAAAAGGGGGAAAAGGTAAAGAGAAATTAGTTCATGTGGCTAAGAGACTTCAAAGAGAGTCGTGAGGTCATCCCAGAGGTAATGCTTATGCACACCTCAGGAGGATCTCATAGAACACCAAAGTGGATATCACCCCACACAGAGGGGCTCCTGAGGGCTCTGGAGACACCCAGGTCCTATATAAGTGGGAATAGCCCCAGAGATTGATGCCTTATTTGTGGGCTCTTCTTTGGAATCTGTGCTCCTGAGAGTGACAGAGTTGGACTCAAATAAGTCCTCCCTGCACATGGTCCATCAGTCCCTTCTATTCAAACCTATATGTGATGTAGGAGTTTTTAGGTGTACTTCCAGAAACTGGAGCCTCTGGCCTACCTATGTGCCAGCTGTGCCTGGAATCTCGGTGCAGCTGCAACTCCTACCCTACAGCTCAATGGACTCATCCAAGTCACCTGGCGAGGAGATGACTATGGGCAATGGCCATCCCAGGGAATGGAGAGGGCCTGCAGCTGCAGGCCGGATAATCCCATCCACCGTATCCATGTGATATAAGCCCTCTCCCACTTGGAGGTGGAGTGGACATCACCATCCCAAACTCTTCAGGATTGGGGGAGAAGCTATGGACTAGAGTGGACTTGGTGGTATTCTGTCATAGACATATTGTGATTCAAGCAATGGAAGAAATTGTAACAGTGAGGTGGAGCCAGTGGCCACTGGACATTTTCGGGGCAGGGAGGGGAGGGGCAGTTGAAATACAGGGGCTTTTTAGGGACTTGGGTTCTGTCCTGAGTGGCGTTGCGGTGACAGATGTAGGCCATTTTGCATCAGCATATACCACGCAGAACTGTGTGGGAGAGAGGGTGGTCTATGATGTGAAATGTGGTCTATGCTTGGTGCCAAGGCCCCAGGATGTGTATATCCATTGCGGGTGATGTGCCACACTGATGAAGGATGTTGGTGTGGGATGTTGTGGGAGGTGTGGGAGGTGGGGAACATGGGAATCCCTGAAATTTCTGAGTAATAATTAGGTAATCTAAGCACCTTTAAAAAAATATATATATATATATATAATAACATTTATGTAAGCCAATGCACATATATGCATATCTATTTATATATCATCTTACAAATATTGGTATGTATTGTGAAAAATTTTTATTTTTACCTGCAATAAAAAAAAAATTAAAAAAGGAACTAGAAATATTGATATAATGAAATTTCATATATTAGATAAAATGTTAATTTTTAATTGATTATTAATATATTCTTCTAAAAAAATACCAGTCAAAATACATTATATTTCTTATGCAAATTTTATTAAAATGAATTGATGCAAAGTATTGAGATAGACATGAACTAACATTACAGATTCTTGTTGTACTATTCCATTTGTCTGAGCCTCACTTCCTTCAAGTACTTTTATGACTCTACTACTTTCAGATTCCTCAAATGTGTCATTAGCCTTGAAGAATTTTCCATTAATTATTTTTAAGTTAGCTACTGTCTCTGTAGACCCTCTCCACTTATTTTTTTCCTCCATAGCAGTTATCACCATCCATATACATGGACTTGGTTGATTATCACCCCCCACCCTATGTATAGAAATGTCACTCTTGTTAGATAGACCTCCTTGAACTTCTTCAAATTGCAGGGTCAATCTCCTGCCATGGCCTTTGTACTGATGTTCCCCTGTTTGGAATACTTTTCTCCTAGAAATATGTATGACTTATCATCATTGAAGTCAGCCCTGGTCTCACTAGTACAGGTTGTTTTGTTATATGCTTGCCTCCATATATCTCACCTTCTAGTCTGTCTTACATTTTCTTTTTTTAAAAAATTACTTTTCACATTCTACTATGACATATAACTTACTTCTGTATATTTCTCTGTATCTCCCAGATAAAATATCGGTCCCAAGAGGAAAAAGACATTTATTCTTTGCTATACTGTTCATGTATGCATATCAAGCACATTGTACATATTCAACAATATATTTACTGAATAAATGAATAAAATGAAGCAGAATAATTAACAAAGCACATCTATGTCTAAATAATCCTGTAGTAAAACAGCTTCCACAAATTTATAAACTCTGAATAATATATTTCATAATAATAAATTTGCCTAACAACATTGCAAGCTTTTTTTGCAGAATATGAGTCAATATAAAATTTATTAAAATTAATTCAAAAATTTCAATAAATTTTCAACCTTAAACTAAATGAGGTACATTATATGACAGAATAAAATATATTTTAATTAATATTCAAAATATAAAAACTGCAAAAATTCAAAATAAATAAAACTGAAAAAACAAGCTTAATTTATTCTGATGAAATAGGAATTAAAATATTTAACTCTAGAATATTTATATAATGACTCAATATGAATAATGCATAGTACTACATGTGAAATAAATAGGTATTCAGATGATTAATGGAAACATTAAATTTTCACATTCTTATACAGGTAACAAAAAAAATAATAATACATTATCTCTAGCTGCTACAATAAAATGAATGAATATAACCTAAAAAGGTAGGGGAAATAATATTATAAAACTAGAATAACATTGAATTAGCAGCAAAAAAATTGAATAACATTTATCAAAAAGGAAAGATAAGGAGCCATTCTCAATTAGCCAAAAATAAAAAATAAAAAAGTGATAATAATCTTAGCAAGGAAAAAAGAGAATGATAACAAATATATGGGGAAAATATAACGAGCTAGATTATCAGACTTTACCATCTTTGACATCAGAAGATATTTAAAATCTTTGGTCAACTTTTGGCTTCTGCCATGACATTGTAGGAGATACTAGAATTTTCCTGCCAACATAAACAACCTTAAGCCTGTACAAAATGCACATGAAAACTATTTGTAGTTATTAGAAATAGACTGTATGCTATCAGTCTGTTATCCATGAGATAATAGAAATATATGAGAACGGCTTCATATTAAGCCTTCCTTTCTGTACTAATTGTTGACTAGAAAGATACAGAGTACAAGTAGAGGATAGGGATTTTGCAGAGTTGAGGAGGAAGATTTTGGAGTTTCCAGCAATTGAAGTTCCAACCTTAAAAATAGGGAGATAAAAGAACCTCAATTATTGCATTTGGATTCACTGTAGGTCCTTAGTTGAACATTGATCTGCACACATGCAGGTGGAGACTCAGTAGGCCAAGAGAGGCTACTACATGGCTGAGAGCAGTACATAAATATCAGAGGTCATGAAGGGCTGGGAGAAGTTGGGTTACGGCAACCAGTAGGATGAATATCTTTGATTAACTCAGGCATGAAGTTAAGGTGGAAAAAAAAAGCCACACCTTCTAAGTAAGGAAAATACCTGAGGTGAATACCATGCCCTAAGACAGAAGACAAAATGAAAAGGATTTTCCTTAACACATAATAATATAAAATCTGAAAGGTTCAAAAGACATTGTTATGGTATTAGGGTTCTCTAGGGAAAAGAATCAGCAGGAGACATCAGTAAATAGTATGAGATTTTATAGGATTCTCTCATGCGGCCATGGGGATTCACAAGTCCAGGTTCCTCAGGCAGGCTGCAAGCCGGAGGCTGCAATGAAAGTCCAATGAAGGTGCTTGATGAGTTTCCAGGAGACGTTGGCTATCCAAAGATGAGCTGAGAAATTCTCTCTGAATGCTGAAATCTCTTCCCCTTTTAAGGCATTGAACTGATTGGATAAAACATCACTCATTGCTGTTGGCAATCTCCCTGGTTGATCATAGATGTAATGAGCCATCTATGCAGTAAACTAACTGATGACTAAAGTCCATAAATGTCCTTGTATTACAATTAGACCAGTGTTTGCTTAACTAAACAACTGGGCACAATTACCTGGCTGAGTTGACACATTAGCGTAACCATCAGTTATTCATTTATTGCCTGCCAGAACAAAACCAAATGCACTTAATGGAAAGATAACATAATGAAAATCTCTACAATGTATCACTCACAGATTACCATGTATTATAAAAAAATATATATAATACATAATACAAAACAAGAAATGTGAGCCACATTAAAGAAAAAAAGTTAGTAGAAACAGATTTCAAGAAGAACCCAAAGATTGCATTAGAACACAAGGACTTTAAAACAACTTTAAGCATATATTTAATGACATAAGGAAAAGATGATCCTAGTGAGGCAATATATGAGAAATCACAGCAGAACAACAACAACAAAAATACATACTAAAATAACAATGAACTAAGTAGAAATTCTAGAAAGGAAAAGAAAAATATATGATAATGAAAAAATTTCTGAAAGGACTCAACAGCAGATTGGAGGCTATCAAAGAGAGCATCAGGAAACTCAAAACCAGGTCAATAAATATTTTCAAACTGAAGAGCTAAGAGAAAAAGAACAACCAAACATTTTAAATAAACAAGAACAGAGCCAAAGTACGTAAAAAATCTGAATGAAAAACAATTGATATTGTGTAAAATTTGGAGGAAAGTAATCAACTTAGAGATATAAGATATTCTAAGTATCAAAAGAAGATAAACCCAATACACACACGTGTACACACATGTGTGCACACACACACACATACAGAAGCATATCCTAATCAAGCTGCAGAAAATCAAAGTTAAAAAGAAACACTTCAAAGCAGCCTGAGTAGGGCAGGGTGAACACGTAAAACATGGCTGGAGAGGGATGATTGGAAGAACTTCTGGGGAGTAGGAAGCCGGGAACATATCATTTATAGCTGGCTTCTCATGAGGAGCAAGATGATTAGAAGAAAAAAATCTACAAAGTATAAGGCAATATGAAAAATATTTCTGTCTAGTGAAAATATCCATGAAATTTAAGTGTGACATGGAGACATTTAGGAAAAATGAAATTTTTTCTAAACATTTAGGAAAAATGAAAGAAAATTTGTTGCCAAAAGACCTGTGATACAAGAATAACTGAAGGAGTTCCCCAGCCTGAAGAAAATGGTATCAGAGAAAATTTGAAACTACAAAAATAAAAGATGTGTGCAAGTTATGGAAAATATGGGAAATTTCTGTAAAGACAAGACAAATGATTACACAACAAAATAACAGCATTGTATTTTCGGTTTGTAATATTCATATACATATGTACATAAAAATACATGAAAACAATGATTAAGAAAAAATGAAATTATAAATGTTGGGGTTCTTACATTTTATATTAAGAGGTAAAATATTTTTTTTTTGTTTTATTAATTACAGATGTTGTAGTTTTACAGAAAAAGCATGCAGAAAGTACAGAGATCACACATACTTTCTGTGATGGTTAGGATAATGTGTCAACTCCACCAGATAATTGTGTCTATGTGTTTGGTCCAGGAAGCACGGGACTAATTGTAATCCAAGAGCATTTATGGACTTTGATCACCAGTGAGTTTACTATGGATGGCTGATTACATCTGCATCAATCAGGGAGATTGCATAAGCAATGGGTGACACTTTTATCCAATCAGTTGAATGCCTTAAGAGGGGAAGTGATTTCAACATTCAAAAAGAATTTCCCAGGTTGTCTTTGGACAGCCAACTTCTCCCAGAAACTCATCAAGGACCTTTCATTGGACTTTCATTGGAGACCCTGGTTTGCAGCCTGCCTGCAGAACCTGGACTTGTGCATCCTCAAGGTCATGTGAGAGACTCTTACAAAATCTCATATTTTTGACAGATATCTCCTGTTAATTCTGTTTCTTGACAGAACTCTGACTAATACAGCTTGGTTCCAGAAATGGGGTGGTTCTTGAGGAACAGAATCTTAAACATGGGATATTGGAGGTGATTCTGGGAGTTTTGTAATTGGCTCTCTACTCTAATTGGACTCAAGGCTACTAATGACTCCCTTTCCAATAATGAAGAGGTTGCCAACAGTCCATTGCATGAAGCAAAATAGCATCACTAGATTCCCCTACTTCCATGCTTATAAGAAGCAAGGATCTGGGTGAGAGTGTTTTCAACACCTTATCAGAATTTTGTGGAATCAAAAAGTATAATGATGTTGGCTGGCTCCTCCTAGATAATCTGGATAGAGTTACAGAAGAAAGAAATGAGCTAAAGTCTTCAAATTTGAAACTTAAATGCTGCATGAATGATATGAAAGTTTCCACGTATGCCTTGAAAGAATATCTTGCCTCCTGTAGCCATAGACATGAGATATCTGAGAATCAAACCCAGACTCTCATTGTATGAGAAGCAGAATTACAGAGAAAATGAAAATCTCAAAATAGAGGGTTTTCTGCAATTAAAGTGAAGGCATTAATTGGAAAGGAGTGGAACCCTGAGCATAGGGATGGAGACAAATGGGATGATGATAATATTGGTGGGGATATTGGAACCCTAATTTCTGCTGAGACTTTACCAGATAAACCTGTGATGGCCTGCCCTGTGGAGACCACACCTTGTCAACCTTGTATAATCCAGCCTTCAGCCTGCCCCAGGAAGTCCAGACCTCCTTTCAGCCCTGAGGTGGGTGCCAGCCAAACTGAAGCCTGCACTGCCCAACCTCTATCCTGCTCCAGGGAGTCTGAACCTCCTCCCAGCCCTGAGGCAGGTACCAGCCAAACTCCAGCATGCACTGCCCAACTTCCAGTCTGTCCTGAGGAATCTGTCTTCCAACCCTTGCCTGAGGAGATTAATCTTGTCTCACCAGAAGAAAATGCAAAAGAAAACCCTGAGGTCAGTAGTCTGCAAGATATCTCTAATTTTTCTGCTTACCCGCCCCACCACCCCTCTTGTATTTGAGACCTATTACTAGACTAAAATCACAACAAGCCTCCAAAGGTGAAATACGAAGTGTGACCCATGAGGAAGTACACTATACTCTGAAAGAACTACATGAGTTTTCCAACTTATATAGACAGAAATCAGGGAAATATGTGTGGGAATGGATACTATGGGGATGGGATGATGGTGGAAGTAATATAAAGTTGGATCAGACTGAATTTATTGATATGGATCCACTAAGCAGAAGTTCTGGATTCAATGTTGTAGCTTGAGGGGTTAGAAAGTGCTCTAACAGTTTGTTTGTGTGGCTGACTGAAACATGGACCAAATGATGGCCTAGCATGTCTGATGTTAAGATGCCCAATTTGCCCTGGAATACAGTAGATGAGGGGATTCAAAGGCTTAAAAAGATTGGGATGCTACAATGGATTTATCATTTGAGACCTGCCCACTCACCCCAGGAATGTCCAGAGGACACACCTATAACCAGGACTGTAAGGAATATATTTGTAAGATTAACTCCATCATCTTTGAAGAGCTCTGAGGTTGCTCTTCTCTGCAGTCCAGATATTATTGCAGGGCGGGCTGTAATGAAATTTGATTCCTTAAACATTATGGGAATGATCTGATCTCAGTCCCATAAAAGCAAGTTTCAGAAGTTAATCACCAAAGGCAAGGTGGGCGTGGCTACTGCAATGAAAGGCAGATTCAAAGCAGCACACAGAATACTCTGAGTCTCATGGACTTATGACATTGGCTAATAGATCATGGAGTACCCAGAAGTGAAATACATGGGCAGTCTACTAAATTTCTTCTGGATAAGTATAAGCAGAAGAGTTCTAGGTCGAGTGAATGAAACCCTAACTCAAATTACAGATGCAGAGAATTACAACCCCTTAATCAATTTGCAGACATGAAACAGTTTACAGACCCAGAGCCCCATGAATGCAGAGAAGACCACATCCCCATGGGGAAGGATACTGCTAATCTGTCCAAAATTAAAACTGTTAATCTTCCTCCCACCTTTCCCCAGGGAAACCTTTGGCCTTTTGCCAGAGTAACTGTGCATTGGGGAAAAGGAAATGATCAGACATTTCGAGAATTATTAGACACTGGCTCAGAAGTGACATTAATTCCAGGAGACCCAAAACGTCACTGTGGTCCACCAGAGGTCAGGTGATTGATGGAGTTTTAGCTCAAGTCTGTCTCACAGTGGGTCCAGTGGGTCCCTGGACCCATTCTGTGGTTATGTCCCCAGTTCCAGAATGCATAATTGGAAAAGCATAATCAGTAACTGGCAGAATCCCCACATCGGAACCCTGACTTGTGGAGTGAGGGCTATTATGGTTGGGAAGCCCAAGTGAAAGCCTCTAGAACTGCCCCTGCCTAACAAAATAGTAAATCAAAGGTAATAATGGATTTCTGGAGGGATTGCAGAGATTAGTGAGACCATCAAGGATTTGAAGGATGCAGGGGTGGTGATTCCCACCACATCCCCATTCAACTTTCCTATTTGGCCTGTGCAGAAAACAGATGGATCTTGGAGGATGACAGTAGATTATCATAAACTTAACCAGGTGGTGACTCCAATTGCAGCTGCTGTCCCAGATGTAGTATCATTGCTTGAGCAAATCAAAACTTCCCCTGGTACCTGGTATGCAGCTGTTGATCTGGCAAATGTTTTTTCTCAATTGTCATTAATAAGGACAACCAGAAACAGTTTGCTTTTAGCTGGCAAGGCCAGCAGTATACCTTCACTGCCCTGCCTCAGAGGTATATCAACTCTCCAGCCCTATGTAATAATATTGTCTGCAGGGACCTTGATCGTCTCTCCCTCCCACGAGACATCACACTGTTCCATTATATTGCTGATATCATGTTGATAGGACCCACTGAGCAAGAAGTATCAAAGACTCTAGATTTATTGGTAAGGCATTTGCATGAGAGAGGATGGGAGATAAATCCAACGAAAATACAGGGTCTTTCCACCTTAGTGAAATTTCTAGTTCCAGTAGTGTGGGGCATGTTGAGATATCCCTTCTAAAGTGAAGGATAAGCTGTTGCATCTAGCCCTTCCTATGACAAAAAAGAGGCACAATGCTTACTTGGCCTCTTCGGATTTTGTAGACAACACATTCCTCATGTGCATGTGCTACTCAAGCCCATTTACAGACTGACCAGAAAAGCTGCTAGTTTTGATTGGGGACCGGGAACAAGAGGAGGCCCTGCAACAGGTCCATGTTGCTGTGCAAGCTGCACTACCACTTAGCCCATATGATCCAGCAGATCCAATAGTGTTGGACATTTCAGTGGCAAATAGAGATGCTATCTGGAGCCTTTGGCAGGCCCCTATATGGAAGTCAAAATGCAGACCCTTAGGATTTTGGAGCAAATCCTTGCCATCCTCTGAAGATAACTACTCTCTTTTGAGAAGCAGCTTTTGGCATGCAACTGGGCCTTATTAGAGACTGAACACTTAACCATGGGCCATCAAGTTACCATGAGACCTGAGTTGCCTATCATCACCTGTGTATTGTCTGGCCCACCAAACCATAAAGCTGGGCATGCACAGCAGCACTCCATAATAAAGTGGAAGTGGTATATATGAGATAGGGCTTGAGTGCGTCCTGAAGGCACAAGTAAATTACATGAGGAAATAGCCCAAGTGTCCATGGTCACCACCCCTGCCATGTTACCTTCTGTTTCCCAGCCCACAGCTTTGGCCTCTTGGGGAGTCCCTTATAATCAGTTGACTGAGGATGAGAAAACTCAGGCCTGGTTTTCAGATGGTTCTGCACGATATGCAGGTACCACCCGAAAGTGGACAGCTGTGGCACTGCAGCCCTTTTCTGGGACATACTTGAAGTATAGTGGTGAGGACAAATCAACCCAGTCAGCAGAACTTTGAGCAATGCACCTAGTTGTTCATTTTGCTTGGAAGAAGAAATGGCCAGAGGTGCATTTATACACTGATTCATTGGCTGTTGCCAATGGTTTGGCTGGAAGGTCAGGGACATGGAAGGAACATGGTTGGAAATTGGTGACAAGGAGGTCTGGGGAAGAGGTCTGTGGATAGACATTTCTGAATGGGCAAAAAACATGAACATATTTGTGTCCCACATGAATGCTCACCAGAGGGTGACTTCAGCAGAGGAAGAGTTTAATAATCAAGTGGATAAGATGACTCGCTCTGTGGCTAATGCTCAGCCTCTTTCCCCAGCCACTCCTGTCATTGCCCAATGGACTCATGAACAAAGTGACCACAGTGGTAGGGATGGAGGTTATGCATGGGCTCAGCAACATGGACTTCCCCTCACCAAGGCTGACTTGGCTACCTCCACTGCTGAAAGCCCAATCTGTCAGCAGCAGACACCCACACTCTGCCCTGGATACCTCACCATTCATCGATGTGCCCAGTCTGCTACCTGGTGGCAGGTTGACTACATTGGGCCACTTCCACCATGGAAGGGACAGTGATTTGTTTTAATTGGAATAGACACATACTCTGGATATGGGTTTGCATTTCTGGCAGGGAATGCTTCTTCCAAAACTACAATCCATGGACTTACCAAATGTCTTATCTAACACCATGGCATTCCACACAGCATTGTTTCTGACCAAGGAACCCATTTCTCAGCAAATCATGTGTGGGAATGGGCACATGCCCATGGAATTCACTGGTTTTACCATGTTCCTCATAACCCTGAAGCAGCTGGATTAATAGAATGGTGGAATGGACTTTTGAAGACTCAATTGTGGTGCCAACTTGGTGGCAATACCTTGCAGGGCTGGGGCGATGTTCTCCAGGAGGCTGTGTATGCTCTAAATTAGTGTCCTCTCTATGGTGCAGTTTATCCCATAACCAGGATTTATGGGTCCAGGAATCAAGGGGTGGAAATGCAAGTGGCACCTCTCAGTATTACCCCTAGTGAAGACTAGGAAAATTTTCACTTCCTGTCCCTGCAACCTTAAGCTCTGCTGGTCTACAGGTTTTAGTCCCAAAAGGAGGAGTGCTGCCACCAGAGCATACAACAATGATTCCATTGAACTGGAAGTTAAGACTGCCACCTGGCCACTTTGGGCTCCTCTTACTTGAGAATCAACAGGCAAAGAAGGGAATTATTGTACTGGCTGGGGTAATTGATCCTGACTATCAAGAGGAAATAGGACTACATCTACATAATGAGGGTAAATAAGAGTTTGTCTGGAATGCAGGAGATCCTCTAGGGCGTCTTCTAGTACTGCCATGCCCTGTGATTAAAGTCAATGGAAAATTACAACAAACCAATTCAAGCAGGACTAACAATTGCCCAGAATCTTTGAGAATGAATGTTTGGGTTACCCCAGCAGGCAAAGAACCACAGCCAGCTGAAGTGCTTGCTGAAGGTAACGGGAACATGGAATGGTTAGTGGAAGAAGGTAGTGATAAATATGAACCTCAACCATGTGACCAGTTACAGAAACGAGGACTGTAATAGTCATGAACCCTTCTTCCTTGTTTTGTTATGAGTAAGATTGTATATGTATACAAAATTAATTTCTTTGTTTTCTTCCTCAGCCTTTTCCCCTAAAATATGAAATGTTGTATTAATTTCATTTCATAATATTTAAGGATTTCAAGTTTATGAGTGAATATTACCCAAGGATTTGCACCCTATTCTGTGGGGAATTAACGCATTTCCAGTTGTATGCAGGGGAGTTGAACATTGTTAGGCAGAAATATATACGTATACTTTTCTGTTATTGCTTTTACTTAGAGACTAAGTGTGGTTTAAGGTAATGTGTATGGTTACCAAGTTGACAAGGGGTGGGCTGTGGTGGTTAGGCTAATGTGTCAACTCGGCCAGGTAATTGTGTCCAGGTGTTTGTTCCAGCAAGCACTGGGCTAATTGTAATACAAGAGCATTTATGGACTTCAATCACCAGTGAATTTATTGCATGGATGGTTGATTACATCTGCATCAATCAGGGAGATTGCATCAGCAATAGGTGATGCTTTTATCCAGTCAGTTGAATGCCTTAAAAAGGGAAGTGATTTCAACATTCAGAGAGAATTTCCCAGCTTGTCTTTGGACAGCCAACTTCTCCTAGAAACTCATCACGGATCTTTCATTGGACTTTCATCAGAGACCCTGGTTTGCAGCCTGCCTGCAGAACTTGGGCTTGTGCATCACCATGGTCATTTGAGAGACTCTTATAAAATCTCACATTATTGACAGATATCTCCTGTTGATTCTGTTTCCCAAGAGAACCCTGACTAATACAGTGTGCTATTGGCATCTAGTGAGTGGACACCAAAGGTGTTTCCAAACATCCTATAATGTTCAGTACAGCATCCAACACTCCCAACAAAGAATCATACAGCCTTCCATGCCAATACTGCAGGTTGAGCAGCCCTGGCTTGAGCTATGCCACTTAAGTGTGTACTGGAGAATTGGGGATTCCTACTGCATCCTTTTACAAAATGTCATAGCTTAATTTCAAATGTGACCATGGTTTCTCCTTTCTGGCATTGTTTGATTTTATGATTTTCATATTATCTTTCATTTACTTAAGAGAGATTTGGAAATGTTTGAAAATCCATAAGTATTCACTATACACATCACATGAACCATAAACTTTATAACTGAGATATGAAATTATAAATAATTTGTAATATATCCTCAATATTTCCATTTCACAGTTCTGTAAAACCATTTGGAAGAATTTCATCTTTTTTCTTTTTGATGTACAATCAAATTTTCTCTCTTATACTATGGCCCACAAATGATCTGGGATTATGTAGAAAGGAGGAAATACCAGAGATATTATCAAGACACCAGTTGATTTGAAATAGAGGTAGGAAGACTGGATCAGAACAGGAAAGAAGGAGGTCTTTTTGTAAATGTTGACATAGTGCCACCAGGGAAACTGCTGCAAGACAACCAGATACATGTATTACTATTACTTGATGAAACAAACTCTTAAAAATGACTACAATTGTCCTACAGGAAAATAAATTGTGTGGCATCTTTATATTGGAATAATAAAGACCAAAAATATTTAATGACAACAAAAATCTCAAATTTCATGAAAAGTTCTGTAATACAGATATTTAAAATGTGTACAATGTGTCAATGGTCATTTTGACCTTCTCATCTATTAAATCTTTTAAAAAATTGAAAATGAACATGATGGGACTCCATTTCACTTTTATATTTCCATAAGCAGTAAGACAAGATGACACCAAGTTTTCTTCTTTCTACTTATTGATTGGCAGCACTCATAGGATGGGAATATAGCATGAACAAATTCCACCCCCCACACACCTTAGGACAGCACATTTACTTAGAAAATATGCTGTTTGTCCATCATAGTGGAACTTCACAGTCTAAATACATTAGCTAAACTAAAAGAGAATATATATTATATATTAATGAAGGGTAAATAATAAGGCTGAAAGTTTTAAAACTTAACAAGGCAAAACACGATAAATGTACATGTCTAATTTTTCTACAAGTCAAAAAATAAATAAGCATTTGTGAATATTTCCCAGGAATAATCTTCTTGAGGTTTACAAACACTAAATTATGAAATTTCTGAAAATGCAATCATTTTGAGATTTAATTACAATATAGAGTAAAACCACAGATTGTGGTTTTTCTTTGACATTGTTGATATCCATTTATTGGCAAAATTAAATCAAAATATGATTGACTTAAAGAAGCATGGTCTGACACAAAGAAGAATAGAGGATGGACCCTCTATATAAAAGCCTCTTGTCATTGGATTTCACTCAAGAACCTTTGGAAGCAGCTGGAGGCAAGAATACAATCTCTTGGAGAAGATGTGAGTTGAATTTTATGGAATTTCTTTTTCCTTTATCAAATCTCCTTGAAGGGAATAAAAGAGAGTGCAAGGTCTGAGAATTGAATGCTTCACTATTTGAGAAAATGTGGTCTGAAGCCAACTCAATGCCACACACAGTGTGTGCACTTAGGACACTTGGTCCCCGACTGCAGGAGCAGTAGGCATAACCTAGATTTTTGGTATTCAAGCAGAAGAAATGAATATTCTTCATTTTCCTTAATCAAATAACATCTTGGGCTACTTTGCTAGAGGTGAATTGAGTTTCCACCATACTGTTCTTTTATCTCTGAGGTGCTGTTATGGGTTTTTGTGTTCAGGTTACAACAGCTAGAGGACCCAGTGGAGCTCTTAGTCTAGACTAGTGCTGTCTAGTGGAAAGATAATTTGGCCCACATATGTAATTTAAAATTTTCTGATAGCCATATTAAAGAAAGTAAAAAGAAACAAGTAAAATTAATTTTAATTGTCAAGATAGTATATTAGCATGAATCAATTTGAAACATTCGTCAACCTTGCTCTGGCCCTGACCCTTTATCTAAGGTCTTCGAGGGATCCTCCTGGAAACGCCTTCTAGGGAGGAACAGGCAGCCACCAATGGGAAGAGATCGAGTGACATGAACAAGCCAGTTAAGGAGGAGAGAGTTGCTGGGTTTAAACCTGAGGCAGCCAGTCTCCTCTTCGCGTGCTCCAGAAGAACAGGTGTTGCTCCCTGGTGGTTTCTCGTCCACGGTTCTTCAGTGGCTCCTGAGTTCTGCTTATCCCCTCTGCATGCTTTGGGAAGAGGAAGTCATGGCGCTCCAAGTAATCAAGAACACGAAAATTAGTGCCGAAAATAAGATGATTCTGGCAGGCACAAAGCAAGTGCCTTTGACTACTGATGCAGCTCCAAGATGGGGCTGAGGCCAAAAACGATTCTTGCAGACATTGATAACAAAGTCAGTGAACAACCGCAGGCCAAAATGCCTCTGAAAAGGAAGCAAACAGCTGTTGGAAAAGTTTCTCCTGAAACACTCCCAAAATCTCTGAGAAAGCAACTTTGCAGGTTCAAATGAAATTCAAGCTGCTGCAGGAGACCATGTATATGGCTGTTTCCATCATTGATCGATTCATGTGGAATAATTGTGTGCCCAAAAAGATGTTGCAGCTTGCTGGTGTCACTGCCATGTTTATTGCAAGAATATACGAAGAAAAGTATCCTCCAGATATTGGTGTGTTTGCCTTTGTGACTGACCATACTTACAGTACTCACCAGTTCAGACATATGGAAATGAAAATTCGAAGAGCTTTAAATTTTGGCAGCTTGAAGTTCATTTAAACCTGCACTAGTAAGTGAATTAGTATGGCTCTCATGTTTCCAGCCCCTGCACTTCCTTCAGAGAGTATCCAAGATTGGAGAGGTTGATGGTGAGCAACATACTTTGGCCAAATACCTGATGGAACTGACTATGTTGAATTATGATATGGTGAACCTTCTTCCTTCTCAGATTGCAGCAGGAGATTTTTGGTTAGCACTGAAAATTCTTGATAATGGTGAATGGACACCAACTCCACAGCATTATCTGTCAAACACTGAAGAATTCCTTCTTCCTGTTATGCAGCACCTGGCTAAGTATATAATCATGATGAATCATGGGCTTATAAAGCACATGTCTATCAAGAACAAGAATGCCACCTCTAAACATGCTAAGATCAGCACTCTAGCACAGTTGAATTCTGCAGTAGTTGAAGATCTACCCAAGGCGGTGACAAAGATGAAACATGTGAAATTGAGTTGGTGTACCTTAACATTTGCAAATAAAATTGGCACTATGTGCTGTCTGTATAAAAAAAAGTGAAGTTGCATTATTAAGGTTGTGACAAATTGAACAAAGGAGGAATTGGGAAGGAAAGGTAAGAGGGTTTCATGATAAATGAATCTAATGGATAAGATGTGTTGAAGGTGATGAGAATTAAGAATTAATTTTGAAGTAGTGAACTGCTCATATGCATGGCATAATGTCATTTTTATGTCCTAGGAAGAAGGTAGGGAATTTGACCTCAAGCCAGAATTAAACACTGGAAATGAACTGTCAGAAAGTAAAAGCCAAAATCAGTGATTCAACCTGCTGAGGAGCCTAATTTTCTCTTTCTTGGATTAAGGAATTCCTGGAGTAAGAAATTTTCATAAATACTACTCCTGGGTAATATTAAATCATGTCATCTCAGTAGACTTCAGGGGAGATGAAGGCAGGGACCATATTTTGTCTTCTGCTGCTCCAATGATTTCAACAGAAAACTCTCAACCACAGACACCCACTGACCATTCACAGACCCTACCTCCTAACATAATGGCTAAAATGTCACTTATGACCACTCTGAGCCTCCTCTGTGCCTAAAGATTGCCATGAGATATTGTTCTGTCCAATAAGATATAATAGTATTATTCTGGGTGCCCTGTGGAGAAGGTTTTGTTGCCACAACAGATACTGGTGAAGAAAGATTCCTCCACAACACCTGACCTTCATATCTTTAAATGCCCGGGGATGCTATATCCACCATGTAACCAGGAGTTAACAATGGTGAATCTGAAATCCAGTCATTCTGGAGGGTAGAACAAAAAGGATGTAGAAATCAGTCAGTTACCACCAACAGCATCTTCAGTGATCTGTTATCCCTTCTGAACACTTATCTTGTACATATTTAGTTCTGCAATGGACACATAATAAGAACTCATTGAATAGCTATATAAATAATTATTTTCCTTATCAGAAATGGGAAATGCAAATATTTTCTCCCATTTGGTGTGTTATCTTTTCACATTCTTGGCCATGCCTTTTGATACACAAAATTGAACACTAAATATTTTGACAAATGTCTACTTTCTTGTAATTTGCAATGTCCAGAGCACAAGACTAGTGGTAACTGGTTCCTGCTTAATGGTTTTGACTCTGGCTCAGAGCCCCACATATTTTTGTAATCTTGTGGATAACTCTGCCATGTTTCTAGGCCTAATGCTTTGGGCCAGTGACTCCATTTAGAGTAAAATTCTGCCAAATTGACCAGGATCTCATGGAATTAAATGGCAGCACCAAGTGCAAAACATGTGTCAAGGGTTTTCCAGAAGGAAAAGAGATGGGAAAAGAGGCAGAAAATGTATTTGAAGAAATAATGGTAAAAAATTTTGCAATATCTATAAAAGACTTAGAAAGAAATACATGTCCAAGAAGTACAATATACTCAAAGCTGAATAAATCCAAATAGACCCTCTCAACTGAATAGGCAAATACTAATCAGAATTTCAAGATAAAGTGGGAATTCTGGAAGCAGTAAGAGGAAATTGATTCATCACATACAAGGGATGCCAGTTAAGACTAAGTGCTGATTCCTCAACAGTATCCATGAAGGCAAGAAGTCATTTTATGATACATGTAAGGTACTGAAGGAGAAAATTACCAATCAAAAATCCATTTTCCAGCAAAACATTTCTTCAAAAATTAGAGAGTTTAAGTTATACACAGATAAACTGAAACTGAGATAGTTCATTAGTAAGAGGCCTGTCCTACAAGAAATCTTAAAGAAAGTCTTGCAGGATGAAAGGAGGAGACAGGACAGAGAGGCTTGGAGGAGAGTGTAGAAAGGAAAAGTATAAGTAAAGGCAACTAAACATTAAAAAGAGAGACAAAAATATGATATGAAATATAAAAGCCAAATGATAAAATGATTTAAGTAATATGGCCTTCACTAATGACATGGAATGTGAATGGATTAAATGTCCCAATCAAAAGACACAGATTGGTAGTATGGATAAAAACATATGAGACATTTTATGCTGTCTATGAGAGACTCCCCTTAAACACGATGATACAAATAGGTGAAAGTGAAAGGTTGGAAAAAGATATTCCACACAAACAGTAACAAAAATCAAACAAACAAACAAAAGGCACAACAAACGAAAAGAGCTGGGGTAGATATACTAATATCAGACAAAATACAGTTTAAATGCAAAGCCATTATAAGAGACAAAGAAGGGCATTATATATTAATCAAAGGGACAATTAACTCAGAACAAATAACAATCATAAATATTTATCCAGGGGAGTCATCAGAGGTCAGGGACAAGATGACATCAGTTGAAGTGGGCACTCACCGTCTCTCTTGCAAAAGACAGCTGATAGGGACAAGATCCTGCCTGAGTGAGCTGTTCTGGGAGCCCATGGAGCAGGAGCCTTTGGGGCATTGATCTGGAGGAAGCTGGACAGGATGACAAATTCCTCAAGATAAAACCGTGAGTTTTTAGCCCTATGGAAATCATGGGTGGCTAAGTCCCACAGTAAGGACAAAGAGTCAGCAGAACAAAGAGAAGAGAAAGGAAATAGAACAAGAAGAGCAAAGTGTCAAAGAGAAAACTTAACACACACAAAAAACCAGCAGCTAAACAAAACTCTAGAGCAGAGAGAGAAGCTAATCAGCTGAATAAACACATCAAGATAAATGATGACCAGAGGGCAACAAAAAATTATAAACAATACTATGAAAGAAGAAGACATGGGCCAATCCAATGAACAAACTAAAAACCAGGAAGAGATGCAGAACATTGAACAACTAATCAAAGCTGTCCAAACAAATATCATGGACCAAGTTAATGAAATGAAGGAAGAGAATAAGGATATTAAGAAGACACTGGAAGAACATACTGAAGAAATTGTAAA
This sequence comes from Cabassous unicinctus, assembly GCA_029593785.1. Taxonomy (NCBI): domain Eukaryota; kingdom Metazoa; phylum Chordata; class Mammalia; order Cingulata; family Chlamyphoridae; genus Cabassous; species Cabassous unicinctus. The sequence continues at coordinate 27,586 of JAQZBX010007404.1, forward strand.
CATACAAAAAAGATAACAGATATGATGGTAATGAATGGCACAATCCAAGAAAACAAAAAGATGCTGGAATCACATAACAGCAGATCTGAAAAGGCAGAAAAAAGACTTAGTGATGTGGAAGACAGTACATCTGAAATCAAACAGATAGTAGAACAGATAGATAAAAAGCTAGAAAAAAATCCAGCAGGGACTTAGCAATATAAATGACAATACAAAATGCACACACATACACATTATAGGCATCCCAGAGGCAGAAGAGAGGAGAAAGGAACAGAAGGAGTGTTGAAGGAAATAATGGCTGAAAACTTCCCAACCCTATTGAGGGAGATGGACGTACATGTCCAGGAAGCACAGTGCTCCTCAAACAGTATAAATCCTAACAGGCCTACTTCAAGAAATATACTTGTCAAAATGTCCAATGCTCAAGACAAAGAGAAAAGGCTCAAAGCAGCAAGAGAAAAGAGAACCATCACAGAAAAAGGAAGCTCATTAAGATTAAGTGCTGATTTCACATCTGAAACCATGGAGGCAAGAAGACAGTGGTATGATATAGTCAAGGTACTCAAAGAAAAAAAGTTCCAGCCACAAATTCTCTATCCAGCAAAGCTGGCATTCAAAAATGATGGGGAGTTCAAAATATTCACAGAAAAACAGAAATTTCTTAATGCCAATTTCTTATGCCAATAAGAAACCTGCCCTTCAAGAAATACTAAACAAAGCTCTGCAGCTTGAAAGGGAAAAACAGGAGATAGAGAGTTGGAGGAGAGTGGAAGAACAAGTAAAAAGACAAAAAGAGAAATAAAAATAACATATGACATACATAAACCCAAAGAAAATATGGCTCATGTAAGAAATTCCTTGAGAGTAATAACACTGAATGCTAATGGATTAAACTCAACAGTCAAGAGACACAGACTGGCAGAATAGATGAGGAAATATGACCCATCTATATGTTGTCTCCAAGAAATCCACCTTAGACCCAGGGATTCAAAAAGCCTGAAAGTGAATGGCTGGAAAACAATTTTAAAAGCAAACAACAACCAAAAAAGAGTGGGTGTATTAATATCAGACTAAATAGTCTTTAAATGCAAAACTATTGTAAGAGAAAAAGATGGACACTATATATTAGTATAAGGGGTAATTTTTCAAGAAGAAAGAACAATCATACACATTTATGAACCTAATCAGAGCACCTCAAAATACATGAGGCAAACACTGGAAAGACTAAGTGGAGAAATAAATACCTTTAAAATTATAGTGGGGGTCTTTAATGCACCATTATCACCATTAGGCAGAACATATCAACAATGAATCAATAAAGAAACAAAAACTCTGAATAATACCTTAGAGGATCTGGACCTAATAGATATATACAGAATGCCACACCCAAATACAGTAGGGTATACATTCTTCTCGAGCACGTGGAGCTTAATCAAAGATAGACGACATGCTATGCCACAGAACAACTCTCAATGAATTCAGAAAGATTGAAATTATACAACTAAGTTCTCTGACCACAATGGAATTAAACTGGAAATCACTAAGGGCCAGAGAACCAGATTAGGCACAAAGATATGGAAGTTGAACAACACACTTTTAGACAAAAAGTGGGTCAAAGAGGAGATCTCATAAGAAATCAGTAACTACTTTGAAATGAATGAAAATGACAAAACAATATATCAAAACCAATGGGATGTAGCCAAAGCTGTCCTGAGAGGGAAATTCATATCCATAAATGTATATGTCAAAAAAGAAGAAAGAGCAAAATTTGAAGACCTAACTGCACACCTGGTGGAATTGGATAAACAACAACAAATTAACCCCAAAGGAAGTAGAAAAAGGGAAATAACAAAGATTAGAGCAGAACTAAATGAAATAGAAAATTAGAAAGCAGTAGAAAAAATTAACAAAACCATAAGCTGGTTCTTCCAGAAGATCAATAAAATTGACAAACCCTTAGCAAGACTAACAAAAAAAAGAGAGAGCAGATGCAAATACACAAAATAAGAAATGAGGAGGTGGATATCACCACTGACCCCAGAGAAATAAAGAGACTCACAAGGGGATACTATGAAAAATTATATGCCAACAAGAATGATAATTTAGAGGAAATGTACAAATTCCTAGAAACTCACAAGCAACCTACATTGACAAAAGCAGAAATTGATGAACACAACAGTCCAATTACAAGTAAAGAGATAGGCTCAGTCATCAAAAACCTCACAACTAAGAAGAGCTCAGGACCAGACGGCCTCACCGGTGAATTCTACCAAACATTCCAGAAAGAGCTAACACAATCCTGCTTAAGCTCTTCCAAAAAATAAAAGTAGAAGGATCATTGCCTAACTCATTCTATGATGCCAACATTACCCTAATACCAAAGCCAAACAAAGATGTCACAAGAAAGAAAAATTACAGACCAATCTCTCTAATGAACCTAGATGCTAAAATCCTCAACAAAATATTTGTTAATCACATTCAACAACATATCAAAAGAATTATACACCATGACCAAATGGGTTTCATCCTGGGTATGCAAGGATGGTTCAACATAAGAAAATTAATCAATGTAATAAACCACATAAACAGATTGAGAAAAAAAAATCACATGATCATATCTATAGATGCAGAAAAAGCATTTGACAAAATACCAGCACTCTTTCCTTATAAAAATACTGCAAAAGATAGGAATAGAAGAAAACTTTCTGATCATGATAAAGGGTATATATGAAAAACCCAGAGCCAACTTCATCTTCAATGTTGAAATCCTAAAAGCTTTTCCTCTAAGATTGGGAAAAAGACAAGGTTGCCCATTATCACTCCTCCTATTTAACGTTGTCTTAGAAGTACTTGCTCAAGCACTGAGACAAGAAAAAGATTTAAAGGGCATCCAAATTTGAAGGGAAGAAGTAAAAATTTCAGTGTTTGCAGACGACATGATCCTATACATAGAAAGCCTGAGAAATCTACAACAAAACTTCTAGAGCTTATATAAGAGTTCAGTAAAGTCTCAGGCTATAAGATCAATGCTCAAAAATCAGTAGCATATCTGTACAACAATAACGAGCAATATGAGGAGGAAGTCAAGAAAAAATACCATTTACAATAGTAACTAAACGTATCAAAAACCTTGGAATAAATTTTACTAAAGAAGTAAAGGACTTACATACAGAAAACTACACAACAGTGTTAAAGGAAATCAAAGAATACTTAAATAAATGGAAGAATATTCCCTCTTCATGGATAGGAAGATTAAATATCATCAAGATGTCTATCCTACCCAAACTAATCTACATATTTAATGCAATCCCAATAAAAATCAACACTGTATTTTTTAATGAATTGGAAAAACTAACTACAAAATTGATTTGGAAGGGTAAGAGGCACAAAATTGCCAAAGACATATTGAAAAAGAAAAATGAAGATGGAGGTATCACCCTACCTGACTTTAAAACATACTACAAATCTACAGTGGTCAAAACTGCATGGTATTGGCACAAGGATAGACATACTGACCAATGGAATAAAATTGAGAGCTCCAATATAGATTCTTGCACATACAGTCATCTGATATTAGACAAGGTCACCAAGCCCACTTAGTTGGGAGAGAATGGCCTCTTCAACAAATGGTGCTTGAAGAATTGGATATCCATATCCAAAAGAAAGAGAGTAAAACCATCTCACACCTTATACAAATATTAACTCAAGATAGATCAAAGATCTAAATATAAGAGCAAAGTCCATAAAGTCTTTGGAAGATAGTGTAGGGAAGCATCTACAGGACATTGTAATAGGAAATGGTTTCGAACTTCACACCCAAAGCATGAGCAGCAAAATAAAAAATAGATAAATGGGGTCTCCTCAAAATTAAAAAATTATGCACCTCAAAAGTCATTATCAAGAAAGTGAAAAGACATCCTACCCAATGGAAGAAAATATTTGTCTATCATATAACTGATAGGAACCTAATATCCTGTATATATAAAGAAATCGTACACCTTGAAACTAAAAAGACAAACAACCCATTTAAAAAATGGGCAAGTGACATGAAAAAAATGCTTTTCTGAGGACGAAATACAAATGGCTAAAAAGCACATGAAAAGATGCTCGACATCGCTAGCTATGAGGGAAATGCAAATCAAAACTACAATGAGATACCATCTTACACTCCTTAGAATGGCAGCTATTAAAAAAACAGCACAGTATAAGTGTTGGAGAGGATGTGGAGGAATGGGAACCCTCATCCACTGCTGGTGGGATTGTAGAATTGTCCAGCCACTATGGAGGACAGTTTAGTGATTCCTCAAAAAACTAACTATAGAACTCCCATATGATCCAGTGATTCCACTGCTGGGTATAAACCCTGAAGAAGTGAAAGCAAAGACATGAACAGATATATGCAAACCAATGTTCATAGCAGCATTGTTCACTATTGCCAAAAATTGTAATCAACCCAGGTGCTCATCAACAGATGAATGGATAAACAAAATGTGGTACATACATACAATGGAATAATACTCAGCTGTAAGAACAAATAAAGTGCTAACACACGGGATAACATGGATGAATCTTGAAGACCTCATGTGGAGTGAAGCAAGCCAGGCACTGAAGGATGAATGGTACATGACCTCACTGATATTATTTAAGGAAAATGAGCAGTCTTAGTGAACTATTGTCTGTAAGATAGTTTTACAAGAAATAGAAAATGAGAGAAGGTTGTGAGTCATCACCCATACAGACATAATTTATGGTAAAGTGATAGAGTGTAGTTGCATATGGAAGGTATAGGACAAGAGCGTAGTGATATTATTGGGTTGGGTGGTGCAGGGTTGACAGGTGGATAGATTAGGAAAGGTGGGTTAGAAGGGTTTGGAGAGGGAGCAGGTGAACACTGGGGATTTGTGGGTATGAGGTTGAAAATAAAGACATGGGAATGCTTTTGTGGCAATATGACTAGGAAGGGTCACTGGTTTAGGATGTTGGTTGGGGGACATTCCAGACAAGGCACACCTGGAGCAGGCTTCTAGGGAGTGTGTGTGTGTTCATTTTGTCATAATGTTGTATCAGTGGGTGGAGACCCACATAATGAGTGGGAAGGAGTTGCACTTGCATCTTTGGGAGTAGCAATTTGTTTAGAAATAGACAGGCAGGAGTCTCTCAAGAGCATGGTTGGTTCCTTATAGGGGAGGACAAACCAGTGTGTCAAGACTTGTTGTTGCATGTAACTATGAATCTTGTCATCCAGCGAGTCAAACCAGGGGTTTGTTGTGGGACCTGGGGGGATGGTGTGGGAGGAACAGAATAGATCAAACAGGTGGTATTTAGTGCTCAATGGAAATGTTCTTCATTACCATGTAGTGATGGACACAGGATATGGCAAATATCATCAAAATTTATAAAAGTGTACAGTGTAAAAAGGAAGCCATAGTGTAAACCATTGACAATGTTTAGTGGCTATGTTTCAGTATTTGTTTATCAGTTATAACAATGCTAACATCCACATATAAAAAGATATTACTATGAGGGGGAGGAAAGGGTAGGATGTTGGGTATATGAGAGTATCCTTTATTCTATGTGTGACTTTGCTGTGATCTAAAGTTTCTTTAAAAACAAAATGAAAAATAGTGAGGCACTGGAAAATGAGAGGGGGAATATGCCACGGTACAAACTGGACACCAGATATTGCAATGATGAAAGGGAAAATGTCAAAAAAAATTTTTTTTTATATTTTTCTTTTTTTAATATCCCAATCTTTTAATTTTAGTTCATTTTTAATTTTTTTATTTTTATGTATTTTATCTCTTACATTTGAACTTATCAGGATTATTTCATTTTCCTGTTAATTGTATTCAGCTTGTATAATGGCTTCATCTTTGAAGAAGCTTTGGATCACAGAAGGGTTACAACTGGAGTGTGGGAGGATCATTGGTGTGGGGTGTCAGGGATGGGGGATGCATGGGAGGAAGTTCACCTGAGCATAAATATAAGGCATATAAAAATGTTCAAATGCTCACAGGGCATTGTCACAGTGGATGAAGAATCACTCAATACATGAAAGAATACTGAAATCCTATCCTGGAGAGTTCTGCCACATTCTCTAAGGAAGAAGCAACAGTCTCCCAAGTGCAGGGGCAGTGAATGGTGATCCACTGATGGGTCCTTGATATTGATGACTAGCCTTGTGAGTCTTTGCTCTTGAAATTCAAACTTAGCCTATTGTCATGGGATGCCTAAGGGTTCCCTCCTGAGAACCTCCTTGTTGGTCAAATGTGGTCTCTCTCTAAACCAAACTCAGCATATGAATGCATTATTTTCCCCCAGTGTTGGACATGACTCCCAGGGATGAGCCTCCCTGGCACCAAGGGATTGCTGCCAAGCACCAACTGGCAATGCGACTGGAAGAAGACCTTGAATAAAAGGGGGAAAAGGTAAAAACAAAAGAGTTTATATGGCTAAGAGACTTCAAAATGAGTCAGGAGGTCATCCTAGAGGTAACGCTTTTCCACATCTCAGTAGGAACTCATAGAATTCCAAAGTGGATATCACCCCAAATTGTGGGGATTCTGAAGGCTCTGGAGACACCCAGGTCCTATGCCAAGGCAGATATCTCTGGAATTTGGTGCCTTGCCAGTGGGTCCTACTTAGGAGTTTGTGCTCCTGAGAGTGACAGAGTTGGACTCAACTATGTCTTCCCTGCACATAGCTCATCTGTCCCTTCTATTCAAACCTATACTTAGTGCTGGAGTTTGTAGGTGTATATCCAGAGACTTTAATCTTTGGGCTGTCCATGTGCCAGCTGGTCCCAGAACCTTGGTGGAGCAGCAAATCCTACTCTACAGCTCATTGGACTCAACCAGGACAACTGGCGGGGAGATGATGATGTACAATGGCTGTCACAGGGAATGGAGAGAGTCTGCAGCTGCAGACAGGTTAATCCCATCCATCTTCCCCATGGGATATAACCCCCCTCTCAGTTGGAGGTTGAGTGGACATCACCATCCCAGACTCCTCAGGATGGGGGGAAGAGCTATGGACTAGAGTGGGCTTACTGGTATTCTACTATAGACATATTGTGATTCAAGCAATGGAAGAAATTACAGCATTGATGTGGAGCCAGTGGCCAATGGAGGCTCTGGGGGCAGGAAGTGGGAGAAGAAGTTGTAATACAGGGGATTTTTCGGGACATAGGAATTGTCCCGAGTGACATTGCAACAACAGATGAGATCATCATATAACATGCAGAACTGTGTGGGAGAGAATGTGGTCTACAATGTGAACTATGGTCCATGCTTAATGGCAAAGGCCCAGGATGTGTTTATCAATTGCAACTAATGTGCCACACTACTGAAGGATGTTTATGTGGGAGGTTGTTTGAGGTGTGGGAGGTGGGGTGCATGGGAATCCCTATATTTTTTGTGTAACATTTATGTAATCTAAGTATCTTTTGAATTTAAAAAAAAAATAATAATATATATATTTATCCACATAACCAGGGTACCCTAAAATATACAAGGCAAACACTGGCAAACCTGAAGGGAGAAAAAAATTCTCTAAAATATTAACTGGAGACTTCAATACAGCATTCCTATCAATAGATAGAACATCTAAACCGAGGATCAATGAGGAAACAGTGAACTAGAATAATTTGATAAATGAAAGAGATATCATAGACAGAAAAATGCAAACCAAATCATCAGATGCACATTCTTCTACAGTGCTTACAGTTCATTTTCTATGATAGAACACATGTTGTGTCAAGAAACAGGCCACAATAAACATAATCAAAAGGAAAAGAGCCACATGATCATCTCGTTTGATGCAGTGAAGGCATTTGACAAAACTCAGCATCCTTTCTTGATAAAACACTTCAAAAGTTAGAAAAATTTGGAAACTTTCTCAATATAATAAGGGGCATATTTGAAAAACCCACAGCTAACATCATACTCAACAGTGAGAGACTGAAAGCTTTCTCACTAAAATTGGGAACAATACAAGGATGCTCACTGTCACCACTGTTATTCAACATTGTTCTAGAAGTTCTAGCTAGAGCAATTAGGCAAGTAAAAGAAAAAAAAAAAAACATCCAAATTGGAAAGGAGGAAGTTAAAAACTTTCACAATGCAATTGACATGATCCTATGCCTAGAAAGACCTGAAAAATCAACAGCAAAGCCACTAGGGGCTTTAATGAGCTCAGCAAAGTGGCGGGATACATGATTAATATGCAAAAATCAATAGTGTTTCTGTACACTAGTAATATACAATCTGAGGAAGAAATCAGGAAAAATATTCCACTACCAAAAGCAACTAAAAAATCAAATATTTATGAATAAATTTAACCAAGATGTACAGAAACTGTATTCAGGAAACTACAAAAATTACTAAAAGAAATCAAGGAAGATCTAAATAAATGGAAGAACATTTTGTGTTCATGGATTGGAAGACTAAATATTTTTAAGATGTCAATGTCAATTCTACCCAAATTGACTTACTAATTCAACCAATCCCAATTAAAATTCCAAAAGCCTATTTTGAAGAAATGGAAAACAATTTATTTGGAAGGGTAAGGAACCTTGAATCACCAAAAAATCTTGAAAAAGAAGAATGAAGTTGGCAGACTCCCACTTCCTCACTTTAAAGCATATTATAAAGCTACAGTGGTAAAAACAAAGAAACAAACAAAAAACAGCAGTATGGTACAGGCTTAAAGAGAGATACATTGACCAATGGAATCAAATGAGAGTTAGGAAATAGACCCTCACCTCTATGGACAATTGATTTGTGACAGGGTTGCTAATTCCACTCAACTGGGACATAGCAGTCTTTTTAACAGATGGTGCTGGGAGAACTTGATATCCATATGCAAAAGAATGAACGAGGACCCTTATCTCAAATCTTATACAGAATTAACTCAAAATGGATCAAAGATATAAATTGAAGAACCAGAATCATAAAACTCCTTGAGGAAAATGTAAGGAAGTACCTTCAAGATCTTGTGGTAGGAGGTGGTTTATTAGAATTTAAATCAAAAGCAGGAGCAATGAAAGAAAAAAAATAGATAAATGGGACCTCCTCAAAATTAAACACTTCTGCACTTCAAAGTACTTTGTCATAAAGGTGAAAAGGCAGACTACTCAATGGGAAAAAATATTTGGAAATCACATATCTGGTAAGTGTTTATTAACCAAGATATACATAGACCCCACAAATCAAAGATAAAAAGACAAAGAATCCATTTTAAAATGGGCAAAACATATACATAGACATTTTTCAATAAAAGAAATACAAATTGCTAAATAGCATGTTCAACATCACTAGCTATTAGGAAAATGCAATGAGATATCATTTCATACCTACCAGAATGACCACTATTAGGAAAGACAAATAAAAACAAAACAGAAATTATATGTTTTGGAGAGGATGTGGAGAAATAGGAACACATTCACTGTTGGTGGGAATGTAGAATGGTACAGCCATTGTGGAAGACAGTTTGGCAGTTCCTCAAGAAGCTACATATATAACTGCCATAAGATCCTTCAATCCCACTCCTATGTATTTCAGAAGACCTGAAAACAAGAACATGAACAGATATTTGCTCACCAATGTTAATAGCAGTATTATTCACAATTGCCAAAAGATGGAGACAACCCAAATGTCTATCAACTAATGAATGGATAAACAATATGTGGTATCTACATAATACTGAATATTATTTAGCTGTAAGAATAAATGAAGTCTGATTGAACGCAAAAATATGGATGAGCCTTAAGGACATTAGTGAAATAACCCAGACACAAAAGGAAAAGTATTTTGTGATCTCACTAATATGAACTAAATATAATGAGCAAACTCATAGAATTAATATATAGAATAGAGGGCACCAGAAGACAGGCTAGAGAATGGGAAGCTGATGCATAATTTGTGCAGAATTGAAGTGTAATTAACAGCACTGATATGTGGGTGTGATTTGTCTGAAAGGAAAAGCTTAGGGTCCTTTAAGTCACTAGAAGAAAAGCTAGAGGATGGAACATGGGACTATATAATATTGTTAACCCTGTTGTGGACAATGAGTGTGGTCAACAGAACAAATAGAATGTTTTTCCATAAATTAGAACAAATGTATGTTACTATTACAAGGTGTTAATAATAGGGTTGTGCATGGGCAAAAATACACCTAAAACAATCTATGGACTGTAGTGAATAGTAATATATTCGTATTCTTCCATCAATTGTAAACAAAACAAAACAAAACAAAGAACATTAAGCAGCAAAGTGAAAGAAACCAGACACAAAGTACTACATATTATTTGACCCCATTATATAAAATGTAAATACAAATAAATTTATAGAGATGGAATTAGATAAGTTGTTTAGTACTGCTGGGGAAGAATAGAGAGAATGAGAGGTGACTGCTAAGGAGTAAGAGGTTTTTCTTCTTGGAGTAATGAAAATGCTCTAAATTTGATTGTGGTGATGAGTGCACAAGTCTGTGATTATACTACAAGCCATTGACTGTACCCTCTGGATGGATTTTGTGGGATGTGAATATATCTTAGTAATTGTTTTTAAACATATCTCATATTTTCATCACAGAGGGGAAGCAGTGGTCTGGTGGGTGCCAGTTAGTGACCACTGGACAGTCAGGCCCATGGTGAGTACCTGGGGGTGGCACTGTGCTGGCAGGCGCTGGTGGTTTTAGGTGGTAACCACTTCCTGACCACCACGACTGCAAGCAGTGATGATGACAGCCCATTCATATTTGATTGCAGTACTGTGGGGGGAAAACCACTAGAAAATAAAGGGTGAGACTTTAGGAAAGCCTCATTAAAGATTTAAATTGGACCTGGAGAGCAGAAGGAAGACCAACAGCCTGTGGATAAGGGGAGTGACACTCTGGATTCCACCTGCTCCAAGTCTTGCAGCTATTTTTTTCTTTTTTAAGATTTATTTCATTTATTTCTCCCCCTCTGCCCCACCCCGTTGTTTTGCACTCGCTGTCTGCTCTTCTGTGTCAGCTTGTCTTCTCTTTAGGTGGCACTGGGAACCAATCCCTGGATCTTCTGAAGTGGAGAAAGGCTGCTCAATGTCTTGAGCCATCTCAGCTCCCTGGTCTGCTGCATCTCTTCTGTGTCTTTTTTTGTTGCATCATCTTGCTGCTCCAGCTCTCCGCCCTGGCCAGCTTGCTTTTCACCAGGAGCCCCCAGGGATATAAGCCTGGACCTCTCATGTGGTAGATGGGAGCCTAAAAGCCACATCCGTTTCCCCCTATTTTACTTTAATAGATGACAAAGTGTGGTGAAGGGGTGCACTGCCCTGACCTTCAAAGCCTCTGAGGTGCTGGAGCCACATGGGGCAAGATATTTGAAATGCAGCATCTGTCCATGTTGCTGGATGTGGCCATGAGATCCAGGCGAGCTGGGCAGCTGCGCCCCACAACAGCCAGGTCTCTTGCCTGGGACAAGCAGAGTTTGTGAACAGAATATTTGTGGTGCTCAATTATCCAGAGCTGACTTTGTCTTCTGCTGGGAGGGCACTCTGCCACTGTGGGAGTACAGGATGGGGCAGCAGCTGCACCACTGTCTAATGGACCGGCGCAGGAGCCCGAGGAGACCCAGAGCCAGAAGATGTTCACTGGGTCCAGGGATATGTACTGCTGCCGGGAAAACTCCTTTTCACTCAAGGTCCCCAGACTGCAGCTGGTTTACAGACAGCAGCTGCCTTTTGACAACCCAGTTTGGGACATCGCTTTCGAGGAGACCCAGGGGCTGTGGATACTGTGGGCTTGCTGCGAAATCTCCCTCGAGCTGTGCAGGTTCGTGGGGAGACGGTGGCAGTCTGCTTCTGCAAGTGACACACTGAAGAAGGTCTCCAATCATGACTACTTACCTGCAGAAGAAAGAAAATACTACAGCGCAGCTGGAGAAGCAGCAGCCATGGAAGACTCCTCAATCAAGGCCCAAAGGACAAACCAGGAAGATGACGTCAGGGGAGACATCCTGGAGTTCCTGAATTGAGCTCTCACAACCTTTGAAAGGAAAAAAAAAACCACAAAACTATTTTGCTTGACCCTCCTACCCAAGCATTTCCCTGTAAGAAGGAGACTATGCTGTCCCTGACTCAATATACTAAACGTGGTGGAGCTGAAGCAACTTTGTGCATTTTATCTTCATACTGGAGGGAGCATGTTAATCTGAAGTAGTAATAAACATTGGTTTTTCTACTGTATCCAAAATGCAATCCAGCTACTTTCATTTTCCTCTAAGGGAAGCAAGCAAAAGCTTGTACAGCAGCATTACCTATGTTTTAACTTGTTATTGCTCTCTCGTCCTTCTAAATGAGTTTACCGAGCTGGTCGATGGAGCAGATGTGAGTCTCTTGTGACGATTGAGATTTAAATAGAATTAAAGCTTCAGTTCCTCAGCCGCACCACCCACGTCCCCAGTGCTCAGCAGCCATGTGTGGCCCTCAGATGGGGAACGTTTCCATTGTTGCATATAGCAGTGCTGTGTTAGCAGGGAAAAGGTACTTGCTTCCAAATATGTAAAGACATGTAAACCTGGTCTGAATGGAAATTTACAGGGACAGGTTGAGGACCCTGGGCCATGTGTGTGTGTTATTTTGATATGAACTCTGGCTCTGCAAAGCACCGGGATATCACCCCAGGACCCATCACAATCAGCAAGGATGAGCTTCTGCAGCTTTCTGGGCAGGTGTAGCAGTGACACCTGGAATGAGGTACCTGGAATGAGGTTCCTGGAACGAGGTTCAAAATATATTTGATCAAAGTACTGCTTGTGACTGAAATGTTCACTTCTCATTTTGAAAAAGAAAAAACAAAAACAAAAACCCAATTGCTTGAATAGAAGGGACTGATGGACCATGTGCAGGGAGGACTTATTTGAGTCCAACTCTGTCACTCTCAGGAGTACAGATTCCAACAAAGAGCCCACTAATTAGGCATCAAACTCTGGGGCTATCCCCACTTATATAGGACCTGGGTGTCTCCAGAGCCCTCAGGGGTCCCTCTATGCTTGGTGGCAAGGCCCCAGGATGTGTATATCCATTGCGGGTATTGTGGAAGGTGTGGGGGGTGGGGAACATGGGAATCCCTGTAATTTCTGAGTAATATTTGGGTAATCTAAGCACCTTTAAAATAAATATATATATATAAAATACATTTATGTAAGCAAATGAACATATATGCATATGTATTTATATATCATTTTTCAAATATTGGTATGTATTTTGAAAAATTTGATTTTTACCCACAATAAAAAACAAAACAAAATGAAACAAAACAAAAACCAATTGTTTGATGTTTAAGCTTAGAGCTACATCAGCTTCTTTGTTCTCCAGGGCCTTTACCTGCTCCTAGCCGGCTGTGTCTCCTGTAGGGAGGCAGAGTGCATGATGGTGGCACGTTTCACTTAGAGGATGTGTGTGATAGTGAGGGGATTGTCTGTGTGGGGTTTCGTTGGGTACTTACTGAGAGACGGCTGTGCTGCATATAAAAGACTGGGATACTTCACATTTTTCACAAGTGTCTAGTGTCTCTTTAAAAATTTATCTGGAAGCAAAAAAATATATATCCAAAAGACATCATTATTTTGACAGGATCTGTGCTACCATATATCATAAATTTAAGTGCCAGCAAAAACCATGGTATCTTCTGTTTTGGACTTTGCAAAATAAAGGCAATGAAAAATCTTCAATAAATCACATAACTTTATGTAAAAAGAATTCCTACTCTAGGGGCACTTGATACAATTTTCTTCCTTCTTTTTATTTATGAAATTTATAAAAAATTTCATAGTCAGAAGGGCAGGAAAGGTTGCTCTGAAATTTCTAATTTAGGGAAGAAGAACAGATTAATAGGAATCCAGAAAGCTTATAATGGGTTAATTCTGATACTATTTACTATACAAATATTAGACTAAATCCTCAAATATATTTATTGAAAATGATTTTAATTAAAATAAAAAATTCATTACATTATTTTAACATGAATTACACATTCATATGAAGAAAACTTTCTAAAAGAAAAGATAATAAAAAAGATGAAAGTTTTACATCTGAAGAAGAAAATCCGGTCAAATATAAATGGTAGTTCTACCTACCATTGTATTGTTTACAAATTAAGCTAAAAATATTTATGAATATATATGATGTAATAGAAATGAAATTATAGATACAGGTCTACTTGTGTCTAAAAGTCAAGAGTGAAAATACATTTATGAACATTAGCCACAAGCAATGCTGCTGAGATTCATAAACACTCAAGTGAGAAATATCTTAAAATGCAATTCATATTAAATTTGGATTTCAATGTTTGTAGTTACCTATTTATGCTATCAGTAAAAAGTCTTTTTTTCTGCCATATTAAAGATCAAAATCTGACTGGATTAAAGAGGTGTGGCCTGGTGTGAAAAACAAGGGAGGAAGAAACCTCTATTTTTTTTTTTTGAGCATGAGAGATATTTAGATTTAATTAAAACAGTAAGAAACATTCACAGTGAAAAGGGAAAAAAATCTAATTATTTGAAATTTCACATTTTCAAAAACAATCTTTGATAAAGTCCAAACTCCAGATATTTTAGGGGACTCAGGAAGTAATATAACACCATTCATTGCTTTACTTCATCACTAAGAAATTACTTTGCCTCCTCATTGTGCCCCTACAAAACAGAAGCACATTTCAATTTATTTCAGAGTAGTAGAAACTTATTTTCATTCTTAATTCAGGCTATCAGAAAATCACTGGCATAATAAAGACTATCACTATGCTTCATATTGTCATAACTATCAAGATTATTTGCTGCCTCAGCATCCATTCACATTGCCTAAGAAACTTGCCTCAACACTGTCCTTTGGCCTATTTAATTAGCAGCTTTCCAGCCCTGGGACATAACTTTCCCCAGAGTGAAATGGTACATCTGTGGGTACCACCTGCTCTACCCACACAGCTCACCCAAAACTCACAGCTGATTCTAAAGATAAACTCACCATCCTACCACCTTCAGACCCCTAGTCCCTTCCCCTTTCCACACTTGCTTTCTTTAAACTAACCAATCCTTGACTCCTGTGGAAACCTACTAACTTCCTTCCCTGAACAACATGAAGGTCACAGACCCACAATTCCTATTTGTTCTGCTTGTATGCTCCCCACCTACTGGCTTAGTCACCCCAACCAATCACACTTTCCTCAGCTTCTCATGGCAGCCCTCTCTCTCTCTCTGAGATAGTAACAAACTATCCTCCTGCATTTTGGCATTCATTTTCCTTTGTGTTGCAACTATGTTTCATTTCACACCTGGCTCCCTGCAACATTTGTTGCAACACTTGGATATGAAATTGGGCAGGTGGGTGGAGGTCAGTTGCAATGCAAAGAACCCTCTATTAAAAAACCCTTTATGAATCATTCTCACCCCACAACTAAGCTACCTTTGGAAGCACCTGGAAGTTATAGGAGAAACTACTGCAGTAGAGGTGAGTCCATTTTTATGAAATTTCTTTTTTAAATCTCATATTTCCACAAAGGGCATATTTGATAGAGCAATTTCCAGGGAATGGAGAAATCTAATATTCCAGCAAGTGTTGTCTGAGTCCATCTCCTTCCTAGGCACAATGTTTGTACTCAGGAACACTGGCTTAGAAGCAGAAATTGGGACTTAGATGTTCAATAACCAGACTGAAGAAATGGCATATTTCTACATTTTTCTTTAAACAAGTCGTAGTTTGGTAAACACAAGAGGGTGAATTGAAAATTTCTCACTAACTTATTCAACCACTTAGCTGCTACTATGAATTTGGTCACATACAGGTCGGTCCAGCTGGGGAAGCTGGAGGGGTCTCTTTGTCAATATCAGTGATAACCAATAGACATATAAATGTGACCCATACAGGTAATTTTAAGTTTTATCATAGCTGCTTTAAAATGAAAAGAAACAATACAAAATAATTTTAATATACAAAATGTTATATTATTTATCAATTTTTTAAAGTTCTTAACAAAATAGCTTATGTACTTTTTCTCTTATGGGGTCTTTGAAATCTTGTGTGTATTTTGCACTCACAGCCCCATTCATTCCAACTCCATTTCAGGTCAACAAAAGCCCCATGTGGCTGGTGGCACCACATTGAATAGTTCAAGTCTAGTCTCTTTCACAATTTCCTTCATTCCAAGTAGATCCCAAATATAAATAAACTCTCATACACACACACACACACACACACACACATATCTTCATTACCTAGAGTTAGTGATTATACATGGAAGTATATGACAACTCTATGCATGTAAAGTTGAAAAAGTCCCAAGTGATTCCATTCATGGAAACTCTATACCATGCACATTTCCCCCCGACAGGGGCCCATGGCTGAACACTTTAAAGAAGCAAGTAGTTTTCTTATCTCTGGCTTATCCTGAAAATCTCATACACTTAAAATGTGGATATGTCTGCTGCCTGCACTACATCAAGTCACTGAAGAAGGAGGCCCATGGGGAGGGTTTCTTATGCCCTTTCTGTCCTGTGGTCTCTCGGAAGGACATCAGGACCAAGTTGCAGCTGGGGAAGCTGGTTTTCAAAGTCAAAGAACTGGAGCCCCACCTGAGAGCTATTCCACAGATGAACCCACGGATGCTAAAGTTCCAAGGTAAGAAATCTGTAATATCCGCCCCCAATCCATAAAGAGCCTTTAAAAACCAACTGTTCCAAAGACTCTGTTAAATACTAGGTGCATTCTAGCATGTAAAATTTCTATGCTCTGAGGTCAACACCGTTCCTCATTTCTGAGTATAAATTAAAACCACCTGGGCTTCAGCTGGGTTTTATCATTTAGGTCATGCCCTAGAGTTGTACTTTTCAATACTGTAGCCAGGGGTGACTATTGAACTCTTGAAATGTGGCTAATGCCCCATGTGGAAATTGTTAATATTTTGAATAGCGAGGTTAAATATAAGTTACTAAAATTATATTTTCTGTTTTCTATTACTTTTTGTAATGTGTTTATAAGAAACTTTGCAATTATACATGTGGCTTATATTACATTTCTATTGGGAAACTTTGTACTAGACCATGGCTTCTCAAACTTACATAAGCACTAAATTACCTGGAAATCTTGTTAAAACGCAGGTTCCCATTCTACAGGGCTGGGTCTGGCCTGCAAAATTTGATTTCTTTCATGAACCCAGGTGTTACTGATGCTCCTGCTTCCTTGACCACACATTGAGCAGCAAGGCTCTGTGCAAACTGACTCTGTCCTGCTCCTGGGTGCTAGGACCAGGAATCAGCAATGTTTAAATTCTCAAGTGTTTGTAATACAAAGTGACTGCAGACTTTCACTATGGTGAATGGATTTATCCCTGTGCCCAGGCTCATGCAAAGGATGGTAGAAGTGCAAGTGGTGTTTGTTTTCACAGGTTTAGGTCAGTTGCAGACTCTGAATCTCAGAATTGCAGCATGTGCTTCCCCCACGGATGCCGTGTTACAGGAAATATTACTTGTATTCAATATCATAGCTTTACTTTGGGAGTTCTTGTGATCCAGTTTGGAGAAAGGTACGTGTTTGAAGTGACTTATCTGAGCTCAGCTACATGTATAAAGATTTTATGGCTACTAAGCCTAACAAGACCTATGATATTCCACAATCCAGATCATTCTATGTTGCCAAGTCCTTTCTTGTTCTCTATTTCCAGCACCTGTTACAATGTGTCACATAATCAATAGTGACCAAGGTGGATTTCCGGATGCTGAGTTTGTTATGGTAGGTATTCCAGGCTCCAATATGAATATTGACAAAATGAGTCACTTTATTTCCTCAGTGAGTTGATTTTCTGCATAAGGAAACTTGCTTTGGGATGGCAAAACCAGTCCCAGACTTCTCCTGCACTTAACAACCCACATTATTAAAAACACATTTTTCAGCATCTTCCATTGGGCCAATTCATAAGAGACCTAAGGGAAGTAATTATTTGCTTGTCCAGAAGTCTCACTTCTGAGATACCCATTGGCTCAATTCACATGATTGCATTAGGACAAATAGTTATACAGTGTGATCCTGATGATCAAGGCTGTTTAGAAATGTTGGCAGACCACAAAACCATTCCTCTCCATGTTTCCTTACTCTCTGAGCACTACATCATGCATGTTCTATTTTGAAGATTCTGCCAAAATACAAATACATCATTACTCAAGCCCAAGCAATCTCTTCCTTTATCTTGATTTCCAAAGTGGTAACCAATCCATACACAGGACTCCTAGTGCTATCTCTTCATTTTTTTTATACCATTGGAAAACAAAAGCCTGGGGGATGCAGCTGCCTAGCCAAAAGCATGAAATCTGGAGGGGAATTGGAAAAAAAAAGAAAAAAAAATAAGTTCACTATTGCATGCATAATTATTCAGGGTTAGATATAAATATTTTCTTCATTTAAAATATGTATAATATTTACATCTTGATAGAATACATGTTAAAATATATACTAAAGTTTGGGTTCCAATCCTAGTGTGTATTTATAGATCTTCACATTAAAGAAAATCTTTAATCAGATAACCATATTACTGTAAATGGAATTTTCAGTATAAACAAAAGACCCATGATGCTACAAACATGTATAGGGTAATTTGCCTTAGTCAGGGAAATCAGTGATATTTCCCCAGGAAATGCTCTGATTTCAGGAAGAGGAGAAAAAAAGATAAAGTTAAAGAGGTACATGGGCCTTTGCATTAAAATGGAAGAATGTTCCTATAATCTATCCATTTGCTAAGTTCTTTATATTTCTTTGCACCGTGGATATGACCTAGTTCCTTGACATAGCCAATTAATTCCTTATCATTTCTGATGACCTGAGGAGTGTTCAATGTGGGAATATCAAACAGAAGCTGAAAGAACCTGATGAGAGATTCATCTATTCAACTTGTGTCCTGGGATTGTTTTGGTTCACTTCTGGCCACCATTACTGGGAGGTGGATGTGGAAATAAACAAAGGATGGGTTCTAGACATTAAAGAATCTTTTCACAGTAAAAGTAAGATCCAACTGTCTAAAGAACTTGGATTGGGGACACTGAGTTTGAGAAAGGGAAGCTTCTCCTGCATCTTCCCTGTGGGTAAATCTCCATTTACACAAAGCAGGGTTTTCATGGATAGAGGATATTGGAAACATTTCCTTTTGCAACATTAGGATGGATCCCATATATTTACATTCACCAAAATTTCAGCTACTGAGCCACTGTGCCCATCTTTTTGCCTTCAATTCCAGGTATTCATCATAAACACTCCCTGAGAATCTCTCATGTTATGAATCCAAGGAAACCATTCTCCACCACAACCCAAGATAGAACAGTACAGCCAAGATGATGATAAACATTTTCTGACAATTATTTTATGCTCCAAGCTACAGTCTTTCTTAATTGGTACAAGCATTGTACAAATAATAGAGAAATATGGGCTATTGTATGACTCAAAATTTTTAAAAAATAGATTAATCAAAATATTAATGGCATTTTTAAACATTACGTATTATCGTAGTCAAACTCTTTGAGTTTTATGTCAATATCTCTTCCTAGAACTATGTCCAATACTCCATGATCAATTTCTAAATATTTATTTTCTTTTTTAAGATCAACTTAACACATTACAGAATTTATGTATTAAATAAACATTAATATTTGACTAAATCAGTTGTTTGATTTTCTGAACAATAGAAAAATAATATATTTTATTGACATTAAAACATACATGTCCTTTTGAACATAAAGAACTGGGTAAATACCTGCATAATATCCAGCACTGAAAGACCAACTTGTCACCATCATGATGTAGTCTAACTAAAATGTTCTTGGACCTGTGCTTGGATAGGTCAAATACGAAACTTCGAGTGCTGTGGAAATTAAAAAATTGGTCCCAGGAGTATTGCTGGGAACTCTGACATGCTCAGTTGCCCTAACTTCATTTGCTTTTCCCATTTGACTGCCTTAGTGTTATGCTCACATCCCTCACCTCACAACTGAACACTGCTGTGTGCCATTTATGAATGCTCACATCACAAGTCATTTCCTCATGCCAATGATATATTGAATACTGTGTTGGATTTTTCAAGAGCTTCTCTAAAGTTCAAACATTTAAGAACATTCTTTTTTTTTTACTTTTTTAAAAAGTAGAAAACTTTTTTATAGAAGTTTTCAACCACAGAAGTTACCTCAAAAATATAGGGGATGGGAAGTGGATGTGGCCCAAGTGATTGAGCTCCAAACTACCACATGGGAGGTCCTGGATTTGGTACGTGGTGCCTCCTAAAAAGAAGACCACCACACAACAAACAGACACAGCAAATGCAAATGATGAGGGGGTGGGGAAAAATAAATAAATGAAATAAATCTTATTTTAAAAATAGAGGACTCCCATATATCCCCCTCTCACATTTTCCCCTATTATTAACATCTTACATTAGTGTGTTAAGTTTCTTACAATTGATGAAAAAATATTGAAACATCACTACTAATAATGGTCTATAGTTTAAATTAAGGTTTACACTTTGCACAGCACAATTTCATAAGTTTTGGCAAAATGTATAATGACCTGTATCCATCATTGCAATCATGTAGAACAATTCAAATGCCCCCCAAATGCTCCATGTTCTACCTATTCCTCCCTTCCCCACCCTTCAAAACCTCTCAAAACCATTATATTTATATCAATGTTAGAATTTCTTCCATAACTACAATAAGAGTATGTCTATTTTGGTCCGTGACTACATTCCCCTTTTATGTTTTTTTCATTTCTCAATCTTGATGACTTTGGACTGTGATGCCCACTCTGATTCAGACTGAGAGGGACCTTAGATATTATGGGGCAGATGGAAGGAACTCTCTTGCTTTAAGTTGTAGATAGTTTGCTTTTTGGATGGATGTTGTCCATCATCATTCTTTTGTTAGTTGTCCTGTGCAAGTCCTATGAACTGGAGTGTAGGTGTTGGTTGCAACCCTGCTGAGATTCATTGCTCAATGGGCATATGAACAGACTGAATAATTAAATCTTTGGGATATATATTTAATAGATGCAGGGCTAATTATAGGTTCAAATAAAAGGGGTAGAAGAATCCTTTGTAGGGAAATTATAAATGAGTCCAACTCTGTTATATTGGGAAATAGATTAACATATATTCCAAGGTAAAGCCCATGACAGGGTCCTAACTTTATGGGTTTATGTGCCTTGTCTAGAGTGTCTAGATGTATCTAGAGCCCTCAGAAGCATACTATTTGAGATTTTGTTTACTTTGGCAGTTAGTGAGATGCTCCTGAGACATTCAAAAGCATAACCTCTGGAATGACCTCCCAACTCACTTTGAGTTGACACCCTATGACAAGATCTCTTAGCCATAAAAACTCTTTTGTATTAAATATTTTACATTTTTGGTCAAGGTCTTTTTCACAATGCATTGTTGGTTGGCACTTGATAATAATCCCTCAGTGCCAGGAAGGCTCATCCCTGGGAGTCATGTCCCATGCAGGGTGAAGGTAGTGAGTTTATATGCTGAGTTTGCCTTAGAGAGAGGCCACATTTGAGTAACAAGGAGGTTTTCAGGAGGTAACTCTTAGGCAATAGATATTAGGCTATATTTCAGTTTTACAAGAATAAGGCTCATAAATGCAAGCATTAATGTCAAGGGCTTGGCATATTGGTCTGTATTCTTTTATTAGGTACCGTGTACTTACTCTAGAGACTCTTATCACTCTATTAGAGAATGGTAAGGGCACACCAGGAGTGGAATTTAATATTTTGTTGATAATTTTGTGAGTATCCACCCACTGAGGTAACACACCATGACCAAATGAACACATTCATATTCCATAGAGGCATGCTGCACATGCAGCTTCTCCACACAACCCTCCCCCCCCAACACCCAGCACCAGTGATCCTCCACAGGCATAGTTGTAACTTTTCTGTAATCCAAAACCTTTTCAAAAATAAACCCAAATAAATTTACTCACATTGTGCTTTTAGTCACTGTAAGATCTGTTATCTTTTTATGTATGTTTACAGTTTCTTCTTTATGTTCCCCAGTGTCTTCATTTTTTTTCTTCATGTTTGAAGAAGTTTTAGGTTACAGAATAGCCACATAAAAATGTAGGCATTTCCCATATAGCCCACTGCCTTCCCCTCTTGCATTTCCCCCTATTAAAAACATCTTACATGAGTATGATACATTTGTTACAATTGCTGAACAAGTATTGATGCATTGCTACTAACCATGGTCAAGAATTTAAATTATGGTTTAGACTTTGCACTATACAATTTTATAGATTTTGACAAAATGTATAATGGCCTGTTCCATCTTTGCAAAATCATGGAGAACAATTCCAATATCCTAAAAATGACATGTTCCATCTATTCTTAACCACTAAGTTCCAATTTTAAAAGAATAAGTTTCCTAGTTGCATGCATTAATATTGAGGGATTAACATATTGGTCTGTATTCTTTTATTAGGCACTGACTATGTACTCAAGAAATGCTTGCTCATCTATTTGAGAATGGAGCCCTTCTCCCCAGGATGGGAGTTTAACATTTTGTTGTTTATTGTGTGGGTCTCCACCCACTGAGATAACACCCTATGACAAGATGAACAGATTCATTTTCTATAAGATGTATACACCAGGTGCACCCTTTTCCACACATCCCTTCACCACCATTGCCATGCAACAATGACCCTCTCCTGCCATATTTGCCAAAAGAACATTTCCACAATTGCTTTTTCAACAACAGTCCTCGACCTCTCCAGAATTCACCTGTTCCTTCCTCCATCCCTCCTACCAATTCAATGGATAGTCCAATCCATTCCCAATGCTGCTCACCTTCACACTCCAGCACTGTTGACCCCACTCATATCCCTACCATCATCACCCCCATCCACTTCCAAAGCATCCCCTTCCACCTTACCATAGGTTCTGCCCAGATTGAGCATCAGCTTACCATTCTTTACTTTCTTTCTGTCTCCTGTAACTTATCTTGTAGACTCTATCTCTTGAGTCTGCTCAATATAATTAGGGAATATCAGTGAGGCCATGCAATATTTGTCCTTTAGGGACTGGCTTACTTCACTCAACATAAGGTCTT